>JANAVB010030911.1:0-147350 GCA_029216955.1 Iris pallida
AACTAATAAAAGACATCTATCTAGGTGGTGTAAAATATCCTTTTCGACATGTGAACGGCTAGGGGGTAAATCCGGCTCACTGCACGTGTCGTGTGCAGCTGCTATCATGCAATAATAGATATTTTGGGGATATTTCTGGGTAGTTCACATGTGTACTAAGATATTTCCCCTCCCGACTACTCCGTGTGACGAGCGTGTCAACAAGCAGCAAGATATATGTATAGACATGAAATGAAAAGACTACTATGAATCAGAAAGCAATCAGAAAGTGCACTTGCCTGAGGTCCTTAGCTGGAGAAACCAATAATACTATACCACTCAATGAGCCACAACCAGTCAACACATGCAGAAGTCTCCGGATGCTGAAATAAACAGCACCAACGTTCTCAGAATAGTCAAATTAGCTAAGATTGCATGTCCTTAAATCCAATTCTGGACACAGAGGCAAAACGATAATTTCGGGCAAAAACGATGTCCGCCGTTGGATCCGCTTTGCACCGAAAAGCGTGCCAGAGTCAACGGTCTCTAAAGTCGTCAAACTACATATCTACGGATTTGGTTTTCTGATACGAATCCAATCGTATGTCCAGAGTTGGATTCTGGCGGGTCGTGCACAAAATTGCCCGTTGAGTGGGACCGTGGGGTCCGCAAAACGACGATTTTATCAACGGTCTCGGAATCGGACCAAACTTGGCATACAGGACCAGAAAAACGACACGGTTCTGTTGGCGTAAGTTTTGTCTCGATCTGACGAGCATGCATAAAGTAATTGAGAAATTTGCAAAGTGCACGATATGATGAATTTCGACGGATACGCATCAAATTCGTCGCGCACACGCGACCAATTTGAATTCCGTCAAAGCCCACACGACCACGGAACTATTACGCAGCTTTCGATGCATTCGGTTCATGACCACGTCATCCGGATTGGCGTGACGCACGTCGTGTGGATGAATTTTCTAGTTTTTAAAACAGGTTTTTGAGAAACTTTGGGATTCGATTTCTCGACGCGTAGTCGATGATTTTCGAATCCGCAAAAAGGGTCGTGAAGTCCTACAGGTTGTCTATAATTGTCTTCAAATAGAATCTCGAAGTCACGCATGGGTTGGAAGAAAACTGGCCGTGAACTAGGGTAGTTGGACTGGTTCTTCTGTCCTGTTTGGGACAGATTTTCGCTCGACTTCGGGCTCGTTTTCCGATGTGCATGACGTAGAACAAAATTAAGTACTTGAAGGGAATTGGAGTTGGTTATATTGTCAACATACCAGTGAAGACGACGCATAAAATGACGCATCGAGGCGACGGAAAACTCTGCGCGAAGTGCGGCTCGAAGTCCGCTGCTGCTGTTTCCATCTGCGCATGTGCGCGCGCTGTCCACGGCTCTGTCGCCATCGGCCAACGGTCGGCCGCCACGGTGGCGGTGCGAAGGACGTGCGCACGCACGTGCAGGGGATGGGGTGTCGAAGTTTAGGGTGTTGGCGAGATCGAGAAGTTAGGGTTTTCTTCTCTCTATAGCTCTCGTATATAAATACACAGCCGCTGGGTTCACCTAGCCGAGGGCTTAGGGCCGGGCTACGGGAAAGCTACTGCTGAGTTTTGGGGGGGTTGACTTCGGGCCAGCCTTTTCTTATTCTTTTTCTTTTCTTTTCTTATTTCATTTCTATTTTCTATTTCTTATTTCTTTTAATCTATATATATATATATACAAATTCATGTATACATATATATAAATATATTAATACATACAAGTACATGTATACGTATATATATATTAATACATACGAATACATGTATACATATTTATATTAATACACACAAATACATGTATTTATATATATTTATATATATTTATCTAATTAAAGCATATAATCTTGTTTATACATATATATTATATATATATACAATTAAAACATATAATCTTGTTTATACATATATATTAATCTATTTAAAACATATATACCCTTCCCCCTTAACATGTATATATATACACATACGCATATATAATAAGAATAATATAGTAATAACAATAATAATCATAATAAGAGTAATATAATAATAATAATAATAACTATGGTAACAAAACGAATAAACCAATGATGGTGTATACACCATCATGCACAGTATAAAAATCCCAAAATATACAAGGACATATATACAATTATTATTGAATATCCACCAATCATAATATTTATAATATTTAATTTTGAATACTAGAAAATATTCGTTAAATATTTAAAATGTAATACAACATCCTCATATCAAATTCCATCTACACGACTGTCATTGGACGTGCCGCATGACTACATGGGCTTAGGCTCAGTTCGAGTCCAGTCCGGCTAAAATGGTAGAATCGATTTTTCCTAAACTCAATAATATAAATAATAATTAAATAAACTTCAATAAGGGTTACTGTCGCAACTTGGCCTAGGTTTTCCTAGTTAGGACATCACTATGGCTCGGCCTTCCTTACCAAGGCTAATACACTAGTCAAAGCACGCCACTGCACTACCCGTGCCATGATTTCTAGTCACCTTGTACTCCAATTCTCAATCATGATTAAAATTATCTACCGTAATGTTTAACTAAATAAATATTTATAAAATTCTAAAATCCCCATTTGAATCAAATAAATAAATAAATAAATATTTCAAAAAAAAATTCCGGGAAGGGAGGCTACATCTACAGAGTACTATTAGGAACCTGCAGAATAGGAATGCTCAATCATAACATAGGAATCTCGATTCTACTCATCTTCTTATTCATTGTGGTCTTGTACTTAGAAGTAGGGTGCTATGCATATATCCCTTATATTAGTTGCTTCCCTAAATATTTCTAGTCATTCATCCTATCATTCATCTTAGAATCTTATTATCTCATCTTCTTTTTCCAGAACGGCTAAAGCTAAGAGACTGACTCAAAGACGTAATCTGAATATTGTTGGTTTTGGAGGACCGTCTTCATCTCGTCCCATGACTTCCAAAGGGACCAAGACTCCTTCACCACTTTCATCTCCTTCATCACTTCCAATCCAAGAATCCATCCTGACCAATCATATTCCTGAGGAGACCAATCCTATTCCTAGGGAGTTGCCTATGAGTGGAGAGCCAATGTTTGAGATTTTTAAAAGAATGATGGAGGCACGTAAGATTTAGACAGAAATACAACAGAAACAGATAGCTGCAATAAAAGAAGGAATGAAGAGTATTCAGTTAGAAACCTTGGCAGCAATAGATAAAGTAGCAAGTCAGGGGATCTCTACACCTAAGGAAGGAACTATTTTAGATTTAAGAAAATAGGTCCCCGAGAGTTTTGTGGCACTGAAGGAATATTGTATGCTGATGAGTGGTTAGAAGATATAGAAAAGGTTTTGTGAGTTTTACGACTTCTTCATGATTTGATGTCACTACCCGCTCCTACTTTTGGGATACGTGTTCATGGCCAAGTTCAGCCTACGTCGCGACATCGACGATAGTACGTTGTCTATGATAACAATGGCCCACAACAAGCACAACATGCATATATATCATCCACAACAATGCCATCAATAATAATAAAAAATATCCAATAGTCTCATTATATAATCATCAAATAATCCACTATAACGCGTATAGTCTCGGGAACAAACCCGGTAGTAGAAAATAAAACAAATAAACTAAACACTATAAATATAACTACTACCTAATGAGAATTCATAAGAAAATGGTAATTCACATCAGTGCTAGAATCGGGTACACCAGTAATGTCAGTGTCTCCAACATACTTATCGTAGACCTCAGGACAGATCACGTCATCTAAAGCTGAAAAATAGTTATATAGTCAGGATTGGAGCAAGATCAACATAAACTACATTACACAATATAATATACAAGCATCAAGAAAAACAATAAGAAGAAAGATAAACTATAGACATGATATGATATGGTATGATATGATAAGAAGGGTACTAGTATGACATGACAACAATATGAAATAGACTCGATGGAAGACGATAGTAAACATATAGAAACAAAGATCAAGTCACGTGTACTGTGTATTTTAGAATACTAACTTTCTCCATGTGGACGGTTTGGGATATCTGTCAATCATACGTGTGTTGCATGACTAATATTATACAATCAATATATAGGGTGTCTGTATTCAATTCGTTGACCACATGCTTACTTGTTGTATTCCCCCACCTGACTCACTCACAATATATGTCCATTTCGATAAAACATTATTAATACGATAAGCAATAAATATAGGAAATAATGAGTAAGACATGAACATGTATATATACCCTAACGATTCTAGCTCTCGTACACAATAGTAATCTTGAACAACGACAACATGAATCATAAGAGGTAATAGTGAAAAGCCGACATGAAGATAAAGGCAGTATAAAATAAAGGCAATACAGGTCATAGCGATACTTGACTGATCCGATAGATGATGAAGTTACAATTCAAGAAGTCGTAGCCCGATCTACCCATCACATAAACAACAACAAGTTAGATCTAAATTCCCACTCTAAAAATCCTAGAAAGTGGCTAATGAGTTAACCTAATTAATTTTATTTTAATTCTAGAATAAATCATCTAAAATCCTATTTTAACCTAATTAAAATATGAAATAAAAACTAAACACAAATATTTGGCCAAGGAAAGTTACGGTTCCAAATTCGGGATTTGGGGCACAAAAATTGAGACATATCATTGACTAACTAGTCAAACTTTATAAACTCAAAATTTTGAGTTTGTACCATAGTAGATTTCAGTTCCACGAGTGCATTGGAATCGACCGTGCCACAAAATCACAACTTTGTCAAAAGTTATCACCATTATGGCTACCCGTGACCAAATTGATGAATCGTTGACCAAATCTGAATTCTACAAATAAATAAAATAATAGATGAATTTATTAATTTCTAGAAAAACTTTGTGTCGTATATATCTGTGTCAGCTTTCTAAAATTTAAACGGTTCGTGATTCTGATTCCTGGTTCTCCCGAAATCTCGAAAACACCGAAATGTGTTAAATTTCGGACAACTGACACTCCATGAATTTTTTGGAAATTTAGGTTCAAGATTTATGAAAACTAATTTGATATTTAGAAAATATACCTCGATACGCTTCTAAAAAAATGGTGCACGAAAATGACGTCAGAGTTTATCGCAATCGCCTCGTGAAGTTGGAAGATCTCCAAGATCAAACCACAAAGGAGGCTGGAATAATAAACTAGGGTTTTCGGATTTAATACATATATATAAGAGAGAGAGGCGGTGGCTGAGTCATCTGGGCGCCGACAGGTGGGCCAGGGGTGGCTGATTGTGTAAATACTTATTTTACTTACAGAAATTTATTAAACAATTTATTTTAACTCCAAATAAATCAAAATAAATCCCGAAAAAATCCAAAAAAATCACAAAAAATTATAGAAACTATTCCTAGGTGTCTAAAGCCTAAATAAAAAGTTTGGTCTCAAAATCACTTCGTGTGACTCAACTGTAAATCCCAAAAGCCTATAGAAAAATAATTTCTATAGGTTTAAATTATCTAAAAATTCCCAAAAATTCCAGAAAAATTTAAAATAATAAAATAAAACATTGGGGCCATCTAGAGACCCTAGTGACCATATGTGATCTAATGTTAGCATATCGCACCTATAGACCTAGGTACGCACCCTTGTGATCCCAACATCAAAATCCTAATTAATAATGATTATAACCACTCTATATCTAATAATAATAAAAAAATATTCTCCAAAATTTAAAATAAATTCTAGAAAACCAAATGCTACAAACAACCCCCTTAAAAGATTTTTGTCCTCAAAAATCAAACGTCACTAATAGCATAATATAAATACATAACTCATATAAGAAATCTAACGATAACTCTTAGGCTAAATCATAGAGAGAGAATGGTTGGAAAAAAAAACCAAAGAAAGATAAATCAATAACATCTAACCAACTATGCATACCCTCTTCTAACGGATCGCACTATGCCTTGTATCAACCATTGCAAACTGAAAGGGACAAAAAGGACATAGTTAGAATGATAGATGCAAACATATCGAAGAAATCATGGACGGAATCAAGCAGGATGCATAAGAGGGACGACGATAGAATAGTCATTGGGTTAGGAATCCTATTTGAGGATGATATACTCTCTTAGAAGTTATTCTAAATCCTATCTTAAATTCTATTTGCAGGCGCATGACTAGTACTACTAAGTTGAAGTACTAACCATGAGTTCGCAACCATATGCAAAACCTGACCTGCATGGGCCACTATAAAAACTTGTCACGACCTGTACCCACTTTTGGAATACAAGTTCATGGCCAAGTCCAGCCTACGCTGCGACATCGACAGTAGTAAGCTATCTATGAAAATAATGGTCCACAACAATCACAACACACACATATATCGTCCACAACTAAGCCTTCAATAATAACCAAAAATATCAATAGTCTTATTATATAATCATCAAATAATCTACTACAACTCATATAGTCTCAGAATCAAACCTGGTAGCAGAAAATAAAACAAATAAACTAAACTCTATAAATATAACTACTAACTAATATAAATTCATAAAGAAGAAAATATGTTAATTCACATCAGTGATGGAATCGGGTATGCCAGTGACGTCAGTATTTCCAACATACTCATCGTAGACCTCGGGACATATCACATCGTCTAAAGCTAAAAAATAGTTATCCAGTCAGGATTAGAGCAAGATCACCATAAACTACATTACACAATATAATATACAAGCATGATGAAGCACTAAAATGAAAGATAAACTATAGACATGATATGATATGATATGATAAGATAAGAAGGGTACTAATATGACAGATATGATAGGAAGGGTACTAATATGACAGACAATAGTATGAAATAAACTCGATGGAAGACAATAGTAAACAGTATAGAAACAAAGATCAAGTCACATGTACTATGTTTTTTAGAATACTAACTTTCTGCATGTGGACGGTTTGGGATATCCGTCAGTCATACGCGTGTTGTATGACTAAAATTATGTAATCAATGTATAGGGAGTCTATATTCAATTCGTTGACCACATGCTTACTTGTTGTGTTCCCTCTCCCGACTCACTCACAATACATGTCTATTTCAATAAAACATGAGTAATATGATAAGCAATAAACACAAGAAACAATGAGTAAGACATGAACATGTATATATACCCTAACGATTCTAGCTCTCATGCACAATAGTAATCATGAACAACAACAACTTGAATTATAAGAGGTAATAGTGAAAAGAGGACATAAAGAAACATGCAGTATAAAATAAAGGCAACATAGGTCATAGTGATACTTGTCTTCTTCGATAGATGATGAAGTCACAACTTAAGACGTCATACCGATCTACCCATCACATAAACAACGACAAGTTAGATCTAAATTTCCACTCTAAAATCCTAGAAAGTGGCTAATGTGTTAACCTAATTAATTCAATTTTAATTCTGAAATAAATCATCTAAAATCCTATTTTAACCTAATTAAAATATGAACTAAAAACTAAACACAAATTTTTGGCCAAGGAAAGTCACGATTCCAAATTCGAGATTCGTGGCACGCAAATTGAGGCATATCGTTGACTATCTAGCTGTTAGTATGAACTCAAAATATTGAGTATGCATCCTAGTAGAATTCAGTTCCATGAGTGCATTAGAATCGACCGTGCCACAAAATCATGATTTGGTCAAAAGTTATCGCCATTATGGCTAACCGTGACTAAATCGATGAATCGTTGACCAAATCTGAGTTCTACGAATAAAATAAAATAATAGATGAACGTATAATTTTTGGAAAAATTATATGTTGTAGTATCTGTGTCAGATTTCCAAAATTTTAAATGGTCCATAATTTTGATTCCTATTTCTCCTGAAATCTTGAAAACATCGAAACGTGTCAGATTTCAGACAATTGGCACTCCACGAATTTTCCAAAAATTTAGGTTCAGGATTTGTGAAAATTAAATTGATATTCAGAAAATATATCTCAATACGCTTCTAACAAAAAAATGGCGAATGAAAAGGACGTAGGACTTGATTGCAATTGCCTCGTAAAGTTGGAAGATCTCCAAGATCAAACTACAAAGGAGGCTAAAATAATAAAGTAGGGTTTTCAGATTTAATACATATATGTAGGAGGGAGAGGTGGTCGCTGAGTCATCTGGGCGTCGACAGATGGGCCAAGGGTGGCTGACTGGGATACTGACTGTGTAAATACATATTTTAATTACAAAAATTTATTAAAAAAATTATTTTAACTCCAAATAAATCCTCAAAAAATCAGAAAAATTATATAAAATTCTAGAAACTATTTCTAGGATTCTAAAGCCTGAATAAAAATGTTTTGTCTTAAAATTACTTTGTGTGACTCTACGGTAAATCCTAAAATCCAATAGAAAAATTACTACCAAAATAATTCAAATCCGCGACGTAATCAGCGACGCATAGTTAAAATGTCGCTAATATTTTGGATATTAGTGACGTATAATATAAATGTTGCTAGACGTCACTGTGTGGGAATAATAGCGATGTTAAGCGACATTTAGTGACTAGAGTTACCATATTGGAAAGTGACGTCGCTGAGAAGTCGCTGAACGTCGCTATATTTTGTAATCAGCGACGTTTAGCGACTTTCATATCTATGTGTCGCAATATTCTATATATTCTGTGACGTATTGCGACGGCTTTTCTAAGCATCGCTAATGTTTCTAATATAGAGTTCCGACTACATTTTCTTTCCTCCAACTCGTTTCTCAAAATTTTTGAAATGTTCCCTTCTGCCTCCAACTCCCTTCCACCACCGCGCGCCTCCAGCCACCTCCGCGCACCTCTAGCCCCTCTGCCACCTCCGGTTGACAGCTCCCTCCCGTTCGCCTACGCCTCCATCCCCTCCTCCACCTCTACCCTCCCATCCGTTCGCCTACGCCGCCTTCAGCCCCCATCTCGGTAACCCCCCCTCTTTCTCTCTCTCTCATAGAACGAACACAGGACACCGGGACACAACCGACCACGAAAACTTGGACACAAATGCTGACACGGGATACAACCGACCACAAAAACTTGGACACAGATGCTGACACGGGAGACAGGGACACACCTAATTGAACTTACTAACACCAATACTAATAGGCCTATGCACTAAGCCGAGCCTTGCTACCACTATGCACTGCTCAATAGTGTAGGTAATGGCCAAGTGGCCAACATCCTACCCTGACCTAAATGCCAGCACTGGCCTGAAGCCCTCACTTATCAAACATGAAGCTAACTGAGACTCTAAAATAGGAAGCTAATGATACTCTACAGGAAACTAATTGATACTAAATGATACTCTCTGAAACATACCAAGTCCTTACTTCTAGTCACTACCACAGGGAATGGGGTACTGGATCACAGGCCTATGGCCAATGTGGCACTAGCCAACATGGCTAAGAGCCAAAATGAGTGTCTACTGCTACTCAAATGGGTTTGGCAAACCCTAATGTAGGGCCTGCACACTCTTTCCTACCTGGATACTGTACCCCAAAGCCAGGGCAATGCTGCTGCTGTTGTTGTAGTTTGCACTCACTGCAGGCAATGGCCATGTGGCCTGCACTGGCCATACTCCCTGCTGTAGGGACTGACATGTGCCAAGTCACTGACCACTGATACATTCCTCTAATTCTCTGACATCTGAAATACTTACTGAAGACGTAGTCGTAATTGCGAGTGCAAGTCCTCTGTATGCCTTGAGGTGGAGAATATACGGCCGTAGTCGTAGTTGCTTCTTTAAGCATTCGTGTATTTCTTAGTCAATCAGATGACGTACTGTGGAGTTTTGATGTAGTGGTAAAAATATAAAAATATATGGCCATGTCCGATCCTACTTGGTCGTGTCAAGAGTGAGTGGCCTAGAGTGTATATTGCCACCTATATTAATGGAGTTTGAAATCGAAGTTGTCCACATGTCTTCTAAATTTGAAATCATGTCTTTGTGCTACTACTTTTGCAAGCCTTTGAACGATGTGCATGTATCTATCTTACAGAAGTATCTAAAATGGATATGAATTACTACCTACGGCATCATTCGTGGATATACAACCGTCATCATAATGACATGTGCAGTGTGCGGGATAAATTCATAGAGGGTGTACAGCAGTTCCTGCAGTTCGCCAAAGCGTTCCCTCAACACATGGACAGTACCAAAATTAACTGTCCATGTATGAGATATCGCAACTTGAAATATCATCTAGAAGTGGAAGTCATATATCATTTATACTCGAAGGATTTCACACTGAATTACTATCAATAGACCGCACACGAAGAACTTGTGTCTTTAGCATCGGAGTCGGAGCCTTATATGGATGTCCACAACCATGCTGCTTACGACGAATGGTGGGTGAACATGGTTTTTAACGTGGCGAGGCCTAGTTTCGATCCGGACAATCATGATGCAGTTGAGGAGACACCGTACGCCGATGCTGCAAAGTTCATGTTATTGTTGGAGAATGCAAGGACTCTATTATATCCCGGTTGTGAGGATCATTCACAATTGGAAGTGGTTACAAGATTGTTGAGCATCAAGTCCGATTTTAATATGTCACAAGATTACTACAACCGACTGATGGAGTTGATTATAGAGATCTTGCCTGAGGGTGCTATGTTTTCTAATGACTTCTACTGGTCTAAGAGGATGGTGAGATCGCTCTAGATGGGATACAAGAAAATCGATGCATGTCACAACGGGTGTATATTGTACTACAAAGAAAATAAGGATGACGATGTGTGCAGATTTTATAGGCTGATCGCTACAAGGGCAGTGATAGAGGAAGTTCTGTCGGTGCAAGAAAGCCTACCGATTCGATGAACTACTTGTCGTTGACCCCACGGTTGCAACGGTTTATGGTGAAGGAGACTACATAAAACATGAGTTGGCATAGACAGGAATACATCAAAGGAGTGTTGGATCACCCATCTGATGAAGAAGCATGGAAGCACTTTGATAGAGTATCCAAATTTTCCTTCTGATCTGCATAATGTTCGATTGGGGCTCTCCTCCGACGGTTTTACCCTATTCGGACTTTCGGGCTCCAAATATTCATGTTGGCCTGTGATCGTCACTCCGTACAATCTATCGCCTTGGATGTGCATGAAGACTCTATATATGTTCTTCACCGTTATTATCCCAGGTCCGAACAATCCGAAGAGAACATCGATGTGTATTTACAGCCATTGATAGATGAGTTGAATCAGCCATGGGAAGTAGGTGCCAACACCTAGGATGTTTCTAGAAAACATAAATTTTAGATGCGGGCAGCACCTCTGTGGACCATCAACAATTTTTTGGCCTATGGAATGTTATCGGGATGGAGCATGCATGGCCGTCTTTCATGTTCGTATTACAGGAACCGCACTAAGGCTTTCCATTTGTAATACGGAGGCAAAATGTGCTTCTTCGATTGTCATCGACAATTCCTGTCGAAGGATCATCCGTACCAGAGGAACAAGAATGCTTTTCGTGCCGATGTTGTGGAGAAGGCTAATCCACCGCCAAGGTAGCCCAGAAACACGATATGGAAAGAGGTAAAAGATTTACCAAGAGCTATTGAAGAACCTGCTAAGGGCTATAAGTGTGACGGATTTGGTCGCACTCATAACTGAACGAAGAGGAGTATATTCTGGGATCTGCCATATTAGAGCACCAACATGATCAGACATAACCTTGATGTCATATATATCGAGAATAATGTGTTTGACGACATAATTAATACTGTAATGGACGTAAAGGAAAATACGAAAGACAATCCAAAGGCCAGATTGGACTTGAAAGAAATATATAGACGTCCTGCGTTGCATTTGATAGAGGAGGGGAATGGGAAGTTGAAGCAGCCTAAGGCATTTTTTTCACTCGAGAAGGAGGATAAAGTGAGACTTTGTAGGTGGATTCAGGGCCAAAAATTTCCAGATGGGTACGTTTTGAACTTGAGAAGATGCGTCGACCTCAAGGTGAACAAATTGACGGGTAAGAAGAGCAACGATTATCACGTATTCATGGAGAGGTTAATTCTGATTGCATTTCGAGAATTCTTACCCCAGGTTGTTTGGGATCTATTGACTGAGCTTAGTATATTCTTCAGAGATCTTTGTTCTACTAAGTTGCTCGTCGATCGTCTAGAAAAGCAAGAGAACGATATTGCGGTAACACTGTACAAGCTTGAGAAGGTGTTTCCTCCTAGATTCTTTGACTCTATGGAGCATTTGCCAATTTATCTTTCCTACGAGGCACGTGTTGGTGGGCCCGTCCGTTATCAGTGGATGTACCCGTTTTAGTGGCATTTGAACCACCTAAAGAGAAAGGTGAAAAATAAGGCTCGGGTCGAGGGTTCTATTTGTGAAGCCTATGTTCTCGAGGAGATTACAAACTTCTGTTCGACGTATTTCAAACCTCATGTTGCTACTAGTAGAACGAGAGCTCCGAGAAACGACGACGGATATCAGGAATCTAATGATGGAATACTGAAAGTATTCAATGCGTCCGGAAAGCCTTCAAGGAAAATGAAGAAGAGATATTTGAATGACGAAGAGCTAAGTGCTGCTCAGTTGTATATATTACTCAATTGCAACGAGGATGAAGTGGAGAAGCTAGAGGGTAAGTAATTAATGATGAGCTGGTTTATGTCATCTCAATGTAATAGTATAAGCTAATATTATAGTACTAATCGGCGGTTGCTTCGTTGTTTTTCAACACATATAATGATGAGTTTAGGTCGGTTAGACCCTACATAATAGACGAAGAATTAGAACAATAAATAAGACATTATTTTCCTTCTTGGTTGAGAGCATATGTAAGGAGCTCGGTAATTGCTCTCTTCTAATGCAACTACGCAATAAATAACTTACTATCACTTCTTTGGTATTCAGGTCGATCGTCTAATTTCACCCGAGACTTAATCAATTAGAACTCTTGCCAAGGGACCAATTACTATCGTTAAAACATGGTCAAGTTACTGTATGAAAGGTTTTAGGTTCAAGTCGACAAATGCGTCGATCAGAGACAGCTTCCTGGATCTTGATTCCACGAAAAATAGTTGTTTGTGTATCAAATCTTCGAACTACAAAGATGTCGATCCAGACAATGATTTGTTTGGCATCTTGCGAGAGATGGTGGAGTTGACATAAAATTATGGCAGAGAACCTGCTAAGATCGTGTTGCTTAAGTATGAATGGTTCGATCCGATTAAAAATCAAGGTTATAAAATTGACAAGCATGGTCTTGTGGATATAAACTACAAGTGTAGATATCAAGGCTACGAACCATTTGTCCTATCAAGTCAGGCTCAGCTCGTGTACTTCACAGCTTATCCGAGACGGAGAACAACGAGGTCTGACTGGTGGGCACTATACAAGACTAAAGCTAGAGATATCTTTAACGTTGACAAAAAAGCTTATCAGGAGGATGAGCTACCTCTTGTAACAAATATTATAGATGTGGAATCCACGGAAGTTAATATAGAAGAGGTAGAATTATCTGAAGAGGAAGACGAAGACGAAGGCGAAGATGAAAGTGAAGATGAGGAGGAAGAGGAAGAGGTGGTCGAGGAAGAAGAACAAGATGAATTTTTTGAAGATGATTGAGAGAGATGTACTACCATTTTGTTACTATGTAAACTTGGTAATTCTATAGACTTAGTTATTATCTAGTCTTGCTTATTATCTGGACTTCGATGTTTTTATAGAATGTACTATCTGGACTTAGATGTTTCTTGTAGAATGTACTTTAATATTTCTGACTGTAGAATGTACTATATATCTGTTTACTTGTTGTATCATCATATGTTGTTATCAGGTATGACAGGACGACATGAATCGTTTGGCAGGTCCCGATGTGGATGGGGTTTTACTCTGGTACTTCCTACTGGTACTAGTTCTGGATCCTCGACGCCGACTACTCCAGTATATCGACCAGCCATACCTCTAAATGCCACGACGTTACATGGCAGCACTCCTAGAACGAGTAGTTCTAGGCCTGACACTCCTCCCTCGTCTAGCGTTCCTCCTTCCGAGACAACGATAGAGACAGATGAGCAGATGGAGGAGGCCGAGTCGACGCCGGATCAGTTTTAGCAAGATCCTCCATGCGTACCTTCGGAGGAGACGAGGACAGAGATCTAGACCGACGGTACAAAGTAAATGTTTTGGTTTATCATATATATCGTTTATTTCTTTGTTCATAATAAATTCATTTTTTTTCATGAATATAATTACCTTCGTATAGATATCGTCCCTCGTCGGTACAAAGACGCCTTGGCCATTTTTTGAGGTACAATTATGGTGGCCCTTGGATAAACTACTCTGATGCACCGGACGATAGAAAGGCCTTCTGGTTTGCTCAGTTCAAGTTAAAAGTATATTTGGTTTTAATATGAATCATCTTATTTATGTATATTATATAACTGACTAAATTGTTTCTTCTAGCAAACATATTTCAATCCACAGTACCGGGCTGAGTTGATCGAGGGGATGTTTCCTGCCGTGCCGCCAAGTTGATCCGTGATACTATTAATGACCAGCAGGCTCGTGATCGTGCCCGAAAGCCGATCCAAGGTTGGATTACCCCTGATCAGTGGACTGCGATGAAGGCTAGGTTCGACGTGCCTCGATACAAGGAAAGATCTGAGAAGGCCAAGGTGGCTAGGCAGAAGGCATCAAAGTGGTGCGGTGGGTCGATCCCGATGACGGAACATTTTCGTTGTTTGGCATATTTTTTTATTTCAGAAATATTATTTTAATGTAAGTTCGATAAATTTCATAAATAGTACTAAATAATATATTTTTAACAGGTAAGGAGGGGTGATGACGCCAACATAGTGACCATCTTCCTAGCCACCCATCGGAAGGGCGGGAAGCTTATTGACGAGAGGGCCGAGCAGACCCTATGTAAGTATTACAATACTTTGTGTTAGTTTTAATCATTTGTGTTAATTTTAATATAAGTAAGGAAATATAAAAATACGTATTCATGTAGTTAGTAATAATAAGTATATTAGACATTAGCAATTATAGAGTATCCATACTTTTCTAGGCCGTGTATCTTAGGCTTCGTGAGAGGGCGGCCGCTAGTACACCTGCAGCGGAAGAGGCTGGTACTTCCTTGCAGCCCGCTCCAGCTCCATTGGAGGACGAGCTGTGGGTGACCACCGCTGGTGGTCTCCATAGGGGTAAGTACTATGGTACGGGATCCTATGGCGCCCAAGTTGCGACACAGTCCTCTAGGGCCTCCGCTGTAAGTGTGCATTGCCCACAGCCCTCACAGGAGTCTGCCCGAGTCCAGCAGACCGTTGACCGTCAGATTGAGTCTCTCCGTGAAGATATGCTACGACGGATCTAAGAGAAGATACAGACGCAGACGGACGATGCCACGCTCATCGCACGATTAGATACGCTCGAACGCAGCATCAAGGAGCTCATGGATATGACTGAGAGGACAGAGTGTAGCGTTACTAATCTTAGAGCATCGACCCAGTGCAGCGTGATGGAGCTGCAGGCATCACAGCTGTCCATGGGCGAAAGGATGACGATAATGCATGATTCGATTATTGATAGCAGTATAAGGCTGTTATCTACCATAGATTCATACAACTAACGACTAGCAATATTGGAGCAGGTACGTCCTCCGGGTGTTCCTTCATCGTCACCGACTCCACCGACGTCACTGCCTTCTTCGTCGACACCGACTCCACCGACATCACAGCCTTTATCGATGTCGGTATCGATATCACGGGAGCAGTATGAGTTGTTTTTATCCTTGATGCATAGCGGTGCCCCTCCTCCTCCAGATAGGTAGTAGTCCTAGTTAGGACTGTTTATTGATTGTTTATGTGTAGAGTGTTTGTTTGTGTGTAGACCCATGATATTGGGTTTGAATATTATACATTTGATGAGGCTTTGAGACTTTATTGGTTGTTGTAGACTTATCTACGTAGATATTTATTTATTGCACTGATCTGTGTAAGACAGATTTTTTTCAGACTGGATTTGTAATTCTAATGTGCCATTTTTTTCATATTTTATTTTAATATTCGTTCTAAATGTATATGAATTTACCGGTGTTGAGTGTTCCACCGAAGGGGTCAACGAACCTAGGAAATTCAACGGAGGGTTGCTCCGGGTCTATTCATATTAATTGTTCATTATTAAACTGCAGGGATACCACACTAGCAAAATATGTCATTTTGTTTTTTTATTTTTTTATTTTTTTCTGCAGATTTAGCGACGTTTAGAGACTGTTTCTGACGTTTAGCGACGCGCATGGACGTCGCTAAGCGTCGGTGCCTCAGATAGCTTAGCGACGTTTAACGACTTATTGCTACGTCGCTAAACGTCGAAAACAGTCGCTAAACGTTGCTAAGTCTGCAGAATATCACCGACAATTAAGCAGTCGATAAACATCGGTAGTCGTAGCCAAAACGTCGCTAAATCTTGCAACTTCTACCGATGTTTAACGACTATGTTTATGTCACTAAATTTTTGACTATTAGTCAGTAAACATCGCCAAATTGGCGACGTGTAAACGTCGCTGGAAAACGACGCAGCAGCGACGTTTGGCGACATTTTCTTTGTCAGCAACTTGATAAAATACGACAAGCATGAAAACGTCTCAGAATACGTCGCTGACAATTGTTAGCGACATTTTCCTACATTTTAACGACGTTTTTAGGCGTTGCTAATATGTGATATTGTGGTAGTGAATAATTTCTATAGGTTTAAATTATCTAAAAATTCCCAAAAATTTCAAAAAAATCTAAAATAATAAAATAAAACATATGAGGCTATCTAGAGACCATAGTGACCATATACGATCTAATGTTAGCATATCGCACCTATAGACCTAAGTACGCACCCTTGTGATCCCAACATCAAAATCCCAATTAATAATGATTCTAACCACTCTACATCTTGTAATAATGAAATAAAATATTCTCCAAAATTTAAAATAAATTATAGAAAACAAAATGCTACATTTGAAGATAGAACCTGCTGGACTCCAACTTCATGACTTAGCTAGAACTTGGTTTATGAATAAACCTAAGCTAGCAGACTCTAATCTGATTTGGGAGAAGTTTAGAAAGCAGTTCAAGAGGAAATTTTTTTCAGACATTGCCAAGGAGATATTAGGGAGAGAATTTTAGAATCTAAAGCAAGGCGATATGATAGTTGTTGAGTATGTCACCGAGTTTAGCAGGCTTAGTAGATTTGCTGAGAGTAAGGTAAAAGATCCTAAAGTTAAGGCTTGAAGGTTTTGTCAGGGCTTAACTAAAGAGATTAGAATCTATGTCATAGCTAATGATGCCAGTACCTATGCTGATATAGTTCCATAACTTAGAGAATAGAAATTGGTTTGGATCTGAAATGCAAGAGAGATCGTGACTAAGGAAAGGATCCCAATCTTGGACCAACGAATCGCCATCATAGCCAGCAGGAGACTTCTGAGGATAAAGTTCTGATGCAGCAGTTGTTTCAAGAGCCAGCTCCTGTTCAGAAGCAGCGTAAGGTTATTTGCAATTTTCTAAGAGATCGAGAGACATATGGAATGAATGTAGAGTGAGATTGGGATAGTGCCTCCATTGTGGATTAGGTGACCATAAAGTCAGAGACAATCTACGCAGGAAATTCTAGAGTTTGATTCTCATGGAGTGATGGATTCATGATCTGTTAGTTGCATTTATGGATTTGTAAATAAAGGAGTGATTGAGGAATAATAGTCAGTGAGACCTTGTAGTAGTAGTTGTAGTAGCTGTAGTAGTGTGGGATGATTACCTTGTATTTTCTTTCTTTTCTGTTCTATCTTCTAATCATCATTTTTTAGTAGTCAATTGATTTTATCCTTGTAACCATTTGATTTTTAATAAAATCATTTTGATTCTCCCATAATCATGACTATATTTGGATTCTATTTTTAGGAAATATTGTTAGTTTTTTATTCTATACTTTGATCGTAACTAGATTTAGATTCTTATTTTTACCTATTATTAGATTTCTTCGATTATATTATTTTTGTGCCTAAATAATTTCAACCCTGATTACATTTCGATTATAATTCTAAATCATGTCTAACTTTCACTCTTCAATCATGTCTAGACAACCTTGACTATTGACCAATCATCCTATTCCTAGAATTTGATTCCATCGTGACTTGGTCATAACTAAATGATTTTACTTATTCTCAGATAACATTGGTCAATCATAAATCGTGCCATACAATTTGGATTCATTTATATGATGCCTAAGCTCATGCCTAAACTTTTGACCTTCGATCATGCTTAGACTTAGCCTTTAATTGTGTCTACATTCTATTGCTAGGTCATTATATACTTAGAATTTCTACTTTATCATGACTTGATTCTATCAACCTAACCATATGATTCGATAATGCTTAGATCGTGCCTAGATGATTTCATTAGTCATGACTGCATCGTGTCTAAAGAACTTTGACCATACTTTGATTCCATCCTTAATCGTGCCTAAACGATTTAGGACTGATCGTTCCAAGTAATTTCTATTTCATCTCGTGCCTAAATGACTTTGATCGTAACTAAATTATTCTTTTGATAATATCTAGATAATCATGATTTTGACTAATCATAGTCTTTTTTAATAGTTGATCGTGCCTCTGATTTAACCATGCTTATAACCATTTTAGCTCTATGTTTTAATCTTGCCAAAAAAATTGATTTTGATGCCTATATAACTTTCCATGAACATGTGATTTTGAATTCTATCAATTGCAACTATATTTTGATTCTTGAACGTACCAACATTTCGGCTCCTAATTGTAAACGTGACTTTGATTCTGTAATCGATCGTGCGTAGATGATTTAGACTCTTTCGAGTCATGGCTAGGTGACTTTGCTTACCATATAATCGTGCTCAAATAATTTTGGTCTTATCTAAATGATTTTGATCATAACCAGATAATTTTGATCTTAATCATACTTAGACTCTAGTCTTAACGTGACTACCATTTTGGCTTTATTTCGATCATGCCTAAGTTTGATTTTATTGTGCTTAGATGATTATGCCTCGATGCCTTTAATTCTACTAGTCGTGAATAAATTTTGTTCCACTTCGTGCTTATTTAATTCTTGATCATTATTAATCATGCTATTTTAAATCCATGTATTCAATTACCTTAATCGTGCTAAATTATTTCAAATCCTTGTATAAGATTATCATGTCTAGTGGTAACTAAATTTGTTTCTCGATCGTGCCTAAATGATTTTAATCTTCGCGCAATTTATGTATTCTTAATCTTGCCGAATCGTGCTATTTGAAATTTCGAGGACAAAATTTTAAATAAGATGGGTAGATTTATAATCCCACATTCCATTTTCCTTATAAAATCCCATATTTTTCCTAAATTCTTTATTAGCTATTTTAATATTCATTATTAGGAGTGGTATTTTAGTAATTTCTGGATTATGAGTTGGCTAATTAGGAACTCATGGAGAGGGAGTGGCAAATCTGTAATTAATCAGAAGTGGAGCGGTTTATCCGTATTTGAGAGTGTGGCATTCTTGTAAATACCTTGGTAGGATAATAAGTTTTAGTAATTTCCTAGTAGCCTTTAGCCTAAGGATTAGAGTGGAAACTATCTAGAATGAATTAGTTACACATATGTTTAATTACCATGTCCTCTTAATTAATTAGCATGTGCTCTTTAGTTAGTTGTAACTAACTACTTCTAGACTATTCCTAGCCCGTGTAATTATTGGGCCTACGGCTTGAGACCAAGCCTATAAATACCCCTAATTATTGTTAATCATAGTCACTCCTAATTATGTACCTAGCCATAATGACCGTGTCCTGCCGTGTCGGTGTGTCCATTCCCATTTCATTAATTTTCTAGCTATTACAATACATTTTATTGTGTCCAACACGACAAGGTTCCTCTACCCATTTCTCTCGTATTCCCGGGTCTGACCCCGAGGACACTACAAACCCCCTAATTTTTATTATACACTTTATGGAATTTTCTAATATTTCCTCACTTATTAAGATAGCTAAATAATTATTTATATGATTACTTATATATTAAACAAATAAGTGCATATTATTATTTTAGTACTTCTTGCACTAGAGTTTACCAAATTATACTTTACCAGTATGCAGTGAATTTTAGAATTTTAGAAATTTATTTAAATTTATTTTTAGAATTTGTTGGCATTTTTATTGATATCTAAGTAGGTTTAAGTTATATATATATATATATATATATATATATATATATATATATATATATATATATATATATATATATATATATATATATATATATATATATATATATATAACTTAAAATATATATATATATATATATATATATATATATATATATATATATATAAATATATATATATATATATTTTAAGTTATATATATATATATATATATATATATATATATATATATATATATATATATATATATATAAATATATATATATATATATTTATATATATATATATTTTAAGTTATATATATATATATATATATATATATATATATATATATATATATATATATTTTAAGTTATATATATATATATATATATATATATATATATATATATATATATATATATATATATATATATATATATATATATATATATATATATATATATATATATGATTACTTAGTTAAAAAAATAAAAACAAATAGGTACTGTTCCCCACAGGGGGAACAGTCCTCCCGACCATCAACCAAGGAAGAACCCGACTGTAGTTTTAAATTTTTTTGAAACATTCAATCCTATCCTAATCTTCCAACGCAATCCCATCCTAATCTAAATCCAATACTCCTGGGATTGCATCAATTCGGTTGCAAATCCGATTTGGATTAGATGGAGATATTTATTCGAAATATGATTTAAATCCTATATTAAAACCTAGCTCGAACCCTAAGTTCCTTCACAAATTCTTCCTCGACATCGCATCTCAACCCAATTCTTCGACTCCAGCATCACCCCAGCATCTTCGCGCCCAACTCCGGCCGCCTGCATGCCGCCTCCGATGACCGAAATCGTTGGAGCACCACCGATCGACCAGAAACAAGGGATACCATGTTCGTAAACCCGCAGCAAGGTATCCACCTTCACCCCTATTTTGCTTCGATTCTACTTAACCAATATTCAATATAGGATTTTCTACTGAAAGCCTATATGAACCTCTTCGATGCCCTTTAATTAGATTGGCCATTATCGAGTTGTACTGCTCGTGAGAATTTCTGAGAAATCAGGAAAAACTCACAAGAATCGAAGTTCGAAACAGAGCTTTAAAACTATTCGACCTAATTTTGGAAGGTCGATTTAGATCAGGTCAAGATAGTTTTACCAAAACTAATTTATTATAGTTAAAAACAACCTTTACCAGATTACAACCCCCTTGGTAATTTCTAAAATTATCAAGTGTACAACAAGTTAATTGATTTTAAAAACTCAGGAAAAACTATTTTGAAAACTATATAAAATTGGAAAATCTTTCCGATACAGCATGTGCCCTGACAAACCGGGCAACGTAGTCAAAACCCATAAGCATCAAAAGGTGCGTATGGATGTTGTCGACGTGTGGGAACTAACGGAACCCGATTTCGTTGTGTGTGTGTGACGAAATCAAAACGTATCCGTCAAGATACCCCGTATCGGCCACTTTATAAACTAGGTCATAACTTTGTGCATGTTCATTGTATCCAGACAAAACTTGCGCCAATAGGACCGTATCATTTTTTTGGTCCTATATGCCATGTTTGATCCAATTCTGAGAAGGTCGACCGAAACATCTTTTTGGTGGGCTGCGATCCGATCCAACGGGCGAATTTGTGTACAACCAATCAGAATCTAACTTTGGACATACGATTTGGTTCGTCTCGTCAAACTAGACCCGTAGACATATAGTTTGACGACTTTAGAGACCATAGGTACTGGCATGCTTTTCGGTGAAAAATGGGTCCAACGGCGGACATCGTTCTGACATAAAATTACGATTTTGCCCTGTATCCAGAATTGGACTTTTGGGCAGGCATTTTATGACATATCTTTTATACCAAAAATGTTCGTGATTTTGTTTCAACATCCAGAGCTGTTTGCGGATTGTAACTTGCATTGTTGACGGTTTTGACTATGGGACTGACCGATTCTTGCACTACCCTCAGGCAAGATACCTTGCCATATCTACTGCTTATATTTAGTTTGTATTTTTCTTTAGTTATTGCATATCACTGCTTGTCTATTTCCAGTTCTTATAGTTGCATTCTTATTACAGTTCATTTACTTGCTCTCAGTTATACATGATGCTCCCCTTCTTGTCTTTTTATTTGCATATGGACCTAGAGTTAAGGTACTGCCATCTGTAGTAGATTTCATAAACCCTGATACAGTTGTACCATGAGATATGTGTGAGATGAGTAGCATTTAGAGGTACTTGTGTGTTGGCTGATCACCCGTGCACATGCGTTAGGTTTAACTGCCAATAGAGGCATGCTAGGAGACTTGGCAGTTAGTAGAGGTACATGGTCGTAGATGTGACTTACATAGGTATATTGGGTGGGGAGAACATTTCCTTATCGTATGGGCCACTATTACACTTTCTTTTTGTAACCCGAAAACTCCGCTGGAGATACAGGTATGCTTACCCTCTCAGGTTGGCCACTGACGTTATTAGAACGTTATACGCTTGGTCACTGGTTCCCAAGTAGGGACTATACCGGATCCTATTTTAGCCAGAAGTGCCCATGCGACTAAAGGTTTGTTCTTAACTGCATGAACATAGTAGAATGGTTATGTGACCTCAGTTGATGTCAGGTCACCCTCGTTCCAATAGTAGCATGGGACAATATCGTATCACGGATTAGTGTGCTATCCCTTGTCCTTGTTTGGTTGTAGGGGTAGTCCACTGTTTCGATGATGAGATATTGGGCCTTGTTATGATTGGGACTATTTTACTTTACTTGCGACTTGTGACATATTATATATATTCAGTTTATTATGGCATGTTCTTCCTGTATCTTGTTACGTCCCTTTGAGGACCTGATGATCTCTCCAAGTGTGTGCTTTTCATGATACTTTGCAGGTGCTCTAGCCAAGATCGTGGTCTTTTCTTCTATATCGAGCAAGATCGCTCTTGGATCATCCATTACTATTTTTATCTATCCTTTCCTTGTATACTCTTCTCTCTATGGATACACAAAAAAATAAAGAAATGCTGTCTTTTCTTTATTGGCACAAGGCACCATAAATCGAGTACGCCTGAGATATCCTGCGCCGAGGATCCCCGAGTACAAAAAAGGATTCTGGGGAATGGGACGATGGAGATCGAGTGGCAGTTGCTCCTTTACTCCGTTGACACTCCGATCACAAAAGTGGAAGAAAACCTAAGAAAATTGCTAACTCTCGGCTCACTGGCAAGAAGTGAAGCAATTTGGCTCTAGAAAATGCTCTCCGTTCTGTGTTTTGAAGAGGGATGAGACCCCTTTTTATAGTAGTTTCTAAGCTGAAATGATGTTATGCGCCCACATGAGGAAAACACACTGGTTTTCATGTTGGCGTATAGTCCTGCCTTGGGCGCAAGGGTGTAGGCGCATGCAAGCTGGGAGATCGTAGGTTGGTCGTGGTGTTGACGTGGCCGCATGCTTTGGTGTACGACTACTCGTAGAGACTGACGTGGCCGTACATTTCGGAGCACGTTTTGATCATGGCTTTGACCGAGTCAGGCTTGGGCGCATAGCCCTGTTTCAGGCTATGCACCCTCCTTCACAGGGTGGCTTGGATGCATAGAGCTTCACCGGATGACTTAGGCGCATAGAGCTTCACAGGATGACTTGGGCGCATATGTCCTCATCAGCTTGGGCGTATAAGGCTTTATTTCCTGAAATTTTAATGCTTCTACAAGACTCCCTTCAAAGTTTTTGATACTTGAACGAGTTCGAAATACTTTGAAAGAAGCATGGATTGTCTTCTCGTGACGCAATGGGCGCATAGCACGGCTCTCTCTTTGGACGCATAGTATTTGGCCAGCCTGTCATAGAGACGACTGTTGAGATCTTCCTCGAAAATCTAAACTGACAGATTCATCGGGGTAAAATTTGAATAGGTCCATCCTTCGTACGTCGTCAATGTCAGCAAGTGACAGTCGCATAGTATGCAAGAGGCTGGATCTTTACGTGGGCGCATAGCGCATAATGGACGCATAGGCGCATAGAAATTAGTTGGCGCATAGGAAGTGGCCCATGCCTATAAATAGGCTCTGAAGGAGAGAGAAAGTTCATTATTCTCCTCTCTTAGAACTTTCACAAAGATTCTTCATATTCTTTCTTTGAGAACCATGTCTCCTAAGGTCGCCAAGAGATCCGCGAAGGGAAAGGGGGTTGTGCCGAGTGGCTCTTCTCCTGCGGCAGCGTCCTCTCCAGTCCAGGACCCGATTCTGGGTGAGGGCACGCCTCAAAAAACAAAGTCTCGAGCGTTAATTTGCCACGCTCAGACTTTTCTTCAGCCTGGGCGCATGCGCCTAAGGCAATATACTTCTGTCAGCATCATTATGCGCCCACAGAAGTCATGCGCCAACACTGTGGTGTGCTATGCATCCACATGTTGCTATGTTATGCACCCACATGCTGTGGCATGTTGTGGCTCAAGTACTGTTGTATGTTATGCGCCCACATGTTTGTTTTGGGCGCATAAGAGCCCTTCAGCACTTAGTTTTTCTTGCGAATTTCTGAGTCTGACTTTCTCTTCTATCCCATTTTATATTTTGTAGATATCTGGCTAGCAAATTTTTCTATGACCGGTATCGACAATTTTGGGCATGGTGAAGATGCAACACTTGACACACACATCAGAGAGCTCAGAACTCTTCGTGCTTTGGTAGGGTTTTCCTCAGATGGTAGGAAGAACCTTTATACATCGGAGAGTCGGATGGTGGTTGGGCGTCATTGTGAAAGTTCTATTTTCACAGTTCTTCAAGTAGGCAAAAGCAACACTAGAGATGTTGTTTTGAAGGTATGGCCTCTTGGAGAAAAAGGCTACTTTCCAGGAGAGGAAGAATGCCCTTGTTCGAGAGATCGGCAAATTGGCTGACCAGTATAGTCAGTTCAACACTGCAAGTGAGGCACGTACGACCTCGAAGAACAAACTGGCTGCGTAGATCCCCGAGAAGTATAATCACATTGCACAGATCCAGAACAAGATCGCCCAACTGGAAGCCGACTTGAGGGCGGCAACATCTGAGCAGGAGGATTATTTGGCTCAGGCTGCCATGACCGTCACCACTTCTGCCCATTTAGAAGAACAACTAGCAAAGTTGAAGGAAGAGAACCTGAGTCTGATCCTTTTTGAGGATGAAGCAGCTCGCCAAGAAGAGGTACGTCATCGAGCTGCCGCGAAGTCTGAAGCTGAAATCGCGACTCTAAGGGACAACTTCAATCGCCTATGTATCCATTAGATTATTTGTAACTCTCTTTTTTTCTTTCAGCCGTCACGGCTCTTGTACCCTTTTTTCTGTCTTTTGATAGACGTTTAAGTAAAGAATAAAGAATCTTTTCAAAAGTGAATGTGGTTTTGTGAAATATCGAAACTAGAGGTAATGTGGACGTAGAAGGATATTTCTGGTGGGTGTTCCGCTAAGGAATTTGATGTGGACCTATTATCCGTTTTATATTCAAGTTTTTTTTAATATAGATAATAAGTTGAACGAAGCTGCTAGTAGAGGTAATATGGACGTAATAGCAGACGATGTTCTATATCTGACCAGAGGAAATATGGAAGTGGAATGATATATAACGTTAGGTGGGATTGGATAATTCAGAGGTGGTATGGACGTGATTATCCTTGATGAATGCTTTGCTCAGAGGTTATATGGACATGGCAAAACATTTCTTAATCATTCCACTGGGAAATAATTATCGAAAAACAATTCAGAGGTAATAGGGACGTGACTTGTTCTCGTCTAATCGAGTTTGGACAGTCAAAAACGGGAATGATTCTACTGGAGAAATATTTTAGAGCACCTATTATCCAAGGCGTATTCAAGACTCTTAAAATACGGATAATAGTTAGATAATTTTTTTGAATCACATAAACATCGTACTGTACATTTACATGACTGAACATATGCGAACATTATGTAAAAGAGGTTACACATAGTATTTCTTCAGGAACTTGCCGTTGATAGGCATCATAAGCAAGTCACCAACAGGCTTGGTTAGTCGGTATGCACCGTTACAATACACTGATTCTATGACAAAAGGACCTTCCCATTTAGGCTAAAATTTCTCTTTTGTTTTGTGCGTCATGACCATTGGTCTTCTCACTGCTAAGACTAGATCACCGACTTGGAAGATTCTTTCCTTCACCTTTTTGTTGAAGGCTCTGGAAAGGCGTGCTTGGTATAGCTCAATGCGCTGCTGAGCTAACAAGAATTTTTCGTCTAGTGCCTCGAGCTCCTGTAGACGCAGACGGTAGCTTTCTTCGGTAGTCAACTCATTGGCTAGGGCTACTCGAAGAGAAGGAATCTGGATTTCTAGGGAAAGAACTGCTTCGCTCTCATAAACCAGAGAGAACGATGTACTGCCTGTTGGAGTCCGAACTGTTGTACGATAGGCCCATAAACATTCACAGAGCTTCTCATTCCAATCGCGCTTGTTTGAGGACACGAACTTTTTGAGAAGTTTTATGATGGTTTTATTGAAGGCTTCTGCTAGCCCGTTCGTCGCTGTATTATAGGCAGTAGAGGCTACGTTCTGGATTTGATTCCTATCGTAGAACCGATAGAATGCATGGCTTGCGAATTGTGGATCATTGTCATGGATGATCCTGCGAGGTAGGCCGAAGCGGTAGATAACATAATATTTGATGAAACTGTCACGTTTGACGCCTTTACTTCGATGAGCGGTATAGCTTCCGCCCATTTAGAAAAGTAATCGGTTATGGCTAGGATGAACCGATGTCCTCTGGAAGATGGCGGGCTGATTGGTCCAATGACGTCCATGTCCCAGGCTTCAAACGGCCAAGATACTGTCGTCGGGTATAGAAACTCTGAAGGTTGATGAATGAAATCGACGTAGAACTGACAAACTTTACACCTTTTTGTATATTCAACAGCATCTGCTATCATCGTGGGCCAGTAATAACCCATTCGTTTGAGGCGATCTTATAATTTGGGGCCTGGTTGATGTGTACCACAAACTCCGTCGTGAGCCTCCTGGAGTGCATGTTTGGCTTCTGTGTCTGATAAATATCGTAACATTAGCCCGTCGTAAGAGCGTCGGTACAGCATCTTGGTAGCTGTATCGTAGTAAAATTTGAGGGATCGCCTCCTCGGGGAGGATTCCATAGACGGCGTAGTCTATGAAGGGAAATCTTCAGTCTTTAACATCGATGTTTGTTTCCGTTGTGTAACTGTGATGAATATACAAGGCATTTTTTCACATAAAATAGTTCTCGACCAGACATTGTGATCGACTGCTGACTATTAGTAGGGACGTTTAAGGAAGCGGCAAGATCGGCTAGAGCATCTGCTTCTATATTCTGTAGTCGAGGCACGTGCTCGATGAAGAATCTAGCAAATGTAGATGCCAACTCGATTGTTGCTCTGTGATAGGGGATGAGATCTTCGTGACGAACTCCATAATCCCCTCGGACTTGACTAACTATTAGCTTGGAATCACCGTAGGCTTCTAGATAGTCAACTCCCAGTTGTTTTGCCAGTTGCAGGCCGATTAATAAGGCATTATATTCGGCCACGTTGTTGGTGTATGGTTCCACGAGAGAATATGCACGATGTATAACCAGGTGATCAGGTGACACGAGCACGATGCCTACTCCGGCTACAATATTTTCTTTGGGTCCTGTTCTTGATGCACCGTTGAAGAACATTTGCCAAATAGGGATTTCTTCAGTTACAGTGTTAGACTCCACCACTTCATTGGGGATTTCGTCGTAGAGTTTGGACGATTCTGGCACCGGATGAGCTGCTAGGAAGTAAGCTAATGTTTGGCCTTTTACTGCCTTCTGAGGGACGAAGAGCATATCGTATGGAGTTAACAGCATTACCCATGGAGCTAAACGAGAATTGAGGGAACCCGGTTTAGTCATGAGTATTCTGAGAGGGTTGACTTTAGATATAATGTGGATAGTCTGCCCAGACACATAGTGGCGTGTCTTTTGGATGGCAAATACTAGTACAAGGCATTCCTTCTCCATAGGTGTGCATCTGTGCTCGGCACCCACCATTGTACGACTGAGGTAGTAGATTGCCTGTTCGTGGCCGCCTTTATTCTTCTTAGCTAAGAGGGCGCCAAGAGAATGGTCCATAGCGCAGACATATAGTAAGAAGGGCTTCCCCATTACTAGAGCTACCAATACTGGAGGGCTTATAATATACGCCTTGATGTCGTCGAATGTGCGTTGACATTGTTCAGTCCAGACGAAAGATACGCCTTTCTTCATGAGCTGAGTGAATGGTTGACACCTTCCAGAAAGGTTAAAAATAAATTGTTTGATGTAGGCTAGCCTTCCTTGTAGTCCACGTAGCTCTTTGAGGTTTCTTGGAGGATGCATATAGAGGATAACCTTCACTTTCTCTGGGTCAAGATGTATACCCTTTGAAGTAATGACGAGACCAAGGAACTTGCCGCTGGAGACTTCCAGAAAAGACTTAGTTGGATTTATCTTGAGTTGGTGTGCATGCATTAGTTCGAACACCGTTCTCAAGTCTTGGATGTGGTTGCCCTTGAGATGACTTTTAACTGCGATATCGTCTACGTAGCACTCCACTGTTTTGTGCAAATGATCGCAAAAAATTGTGTTCATGGCTCGCTAGTATGTCGCCCCTGTATTCTTCAATCCGAAGGGCATCACCGTATAGCAATATACCCCCAACTGTGTTCGAAAAGATATGTGCTTCTCGTCGTCGGAGAACTTCTTGATCTGGTTGTAGCCTGAGAACCCATCCATGAAGGACAACCGCTCGAAGCCGCAAGTATTGTCTATTATTACGTCGGTGATCGGTAGAGGGAACTCGTCTTTCGGGCATGTAGAGTTCAAATCACAGTAATCGATATAGACTCGAACTTTATCGTTCATTTTCATGACTGGAACGATATTGGCAACCCAGTCAGGGTGTTGTTCTTCGTGAATGAATCCACTGGCAATGAGCTTCTTGACTTCATTCTCGATGGCCTCCATGACATCTGGTCGAAATCGTCGTTGTTGCTGCTTCACTGGCTTGGCTATAGACGAAATATTTAGGCGGTGTATAGCAACTTTAGGGTCCAGGCCTGGCATGTCTTCATAGCTCCATGCAAAGACGTTGATGTATTCTCTTATAAGCTGTATAAGAGATTGGCGTTCTTCGCCAGATAGACTTTTGCTGATGAAGATTGGTTTAAAAGATGATTCATCTCCTAAATTGACTTGGATGCTTCGTCTTCGGTAGGTGGTTCACGTTGTTCGAAGCACAGCTCCCACCTAGTATCCATCTTTTGAGCCCATTGTTCAAGCTCGATTGATTGGACATCGTCCACAATTTGGTCAACGAAAACCATGTTGACAGACAGAGTTGCTTTGAACATGCCGCCGATGCTGGAGTCTGAGTCCCAGAGGGAGGAATTAGAAGAATGAGAACTACGATCTACTTCATTATCTGATCTTTCGGGAGTTGTTGGAGGAGTGACATAACCCAAACCAACACCGTTTCGTTGATAGTAGTTCTCGGGTTTGCCGGGTGGAGAAAAGTATCGTATTGGCAACCGTCGTCCCCGGCCATAATTTAGCCCCTGGTCACTTTCGATGTCATATCCCATGTTCTGGATGATATTCTTGGCCTGCCAACTATATCGAAAAAGTTGCATTTTCCCAGAGTCATAGTCAGCTTTCGTGTTGTGCTTGGGAGAAGTCGAGTCTGGAACGAACTTTCTCTCGCCAATTATATGACTGAAGATGATTAGTTCTTCATCCTTCTTTCTGGCTGGAAGGATGAAGTAGTGGATATCTTCTGGATAAACTTTTTCCCGCAGGTGAGGCGTTGTGACCGGCATGTAGAGGTGTGGTCCTATACCGTGCTCTAGAGTGTATATCGTATCTATGTAGTGGTTTACAAATTGATAGACATCGGAGTAATTCAAAGATAAACCTTTACTAAGAAAATACGCAAGTTCTTCTTCAGGGATAACATCATCTGCTGAAGGTATATTATTATGAGTGTTGATATACTTATTGAGAGGATCATCATCTGGAAGAGGAGCCACAGCCTTGGCCAAGTTCACCACGTAGGATAATTCTTCAGGATTAAGAGGATGGACATCAGTAGGTTCTCTTGGGGTGACTTACTTCGAGTGATGGTCAATGGTTTGACCTTGTCAGGGTTCTTCTTTTTTACCCAAATTGTGAGAGGCTTCGGAGTACTTTTTGGAGTAGTACGTCCTTTGACTCGGATAATCAGGGGACCACCATTGGAGGATGAACTTGCTTCAGCTTCAATGTCAGCTTCGTTGCCGTCATCCTTGGGGGGCTGAGATTGGTAAAGTACCGAATCTCCATAGTACGCTTCTATGCCCTTAAAAGGATTGATATCGGCAAACTCCGTCTTCCCGACACCGTCGCTGTTGACGTACTTAAAGCACTGGTGAATTGTGGAAGGAATGATCATGTTCTCGTGTATCCAAGGACGTCCCAACAAGATGTTGTAGGATACATTAGCATCGATCACATAGCAAGAAACCTCCATTCGGAGATCACCGATATGGTACTTGAGACGGATCTTGCGCAGCGGGTGGCTTCGACCAGCATTGAAAGCCATGATAGTTGTGTTGGTTACGGATAGCTTGTGCAGAGGAATTCCCAAAATTTGAAGCAAACTTCTAGGAATGATGCTGAGGGAGGATCCTGGATCGATGTGCATGCGGTCCACCTTGATCGCCCCGATATACCCTGTATAGTACAAGGGTCTATCATGACGATTATTGTTGAGTAGCATGTCCTCCTATGAAAAGGTGATGTTGGGCACCACTTCCATTGTACTGTGGCAGTGAGGACAGGATACATGGTCTTCAGTGGGGGCTTTGACTTCAGTAAGATAAGAGTCAGCATGTAGTAATGCCTCACTTAAAGCCTTCCGCGTTTCTTTGGAGAGTCGTAACAGATCGAACAGAGACAACCTGGCAGGTGTATTGGCTAGCTGTGCCAGTATGTCAAATTTGTAGGGTCGATCCATGCCTTCGGAAGCTGACGCCTTCAGAGACTTGTCAAACCGCGTCTCCTTCTGCTTGGCTTTGTCCGTAGTTGGAGGCTTAGACGGGCCGGCTTCTGAGCTTGTGGGTGTAGCAGGAGCTTGAGAAGGTACTGCTTCTTCTTGTTCGGGATCGTACGTCCGAAAATAAGTCTTCCCCGATCGCGTCTCACAAGATAGAACCTCGTAGATGGGAGAGGACACCATATGGCATGGCTTGTATTTCTTGCCCCTTTTTGCTTTGGGAGGTACCACCCCCTGCGTCACTTCTTGTACAAGGTCCGGATGGACCCACATGATCTCACCATGTTCAGTTGTGAGTGGCACCAGGGTTGAGTTGCGAGCTGGCGGTAGGTTGACGACTTCCATTATTGCCTTGGGGATCGGGACCACGCCATCTGGGACTTTTGTAGGAGAAAAGTCACCAAACTGAAGAGAGATCATGTTAGAAGATATGACCTTGTCTTTAGCGTCGAGGTTGATCACTTGGCTTTCGTTAAGCTGTTGTATCTTCTTCTTCAGGACGATGCAGTCCTTGGTGGAATGATGCACGTACTGATGATAGAGACAGTACTTGGGATCGTTGAGCTGGTTCGCCTCTGCAGGACGTCGTGGTGGAGACAATGTTAGCTTATTACCCTTCGTCAATGTGTGAAAGATGGTAATGACATCGTCTTCGTCAAAGGAGAAGGTCTCCTTAGGCTTGTCGAAGGCGCCCTGAGAGTTGGAAGCTCCTTTGGAAGTGTCGACCTTCAAGATTTCTTTCCCTTTACCCCCACGGACAGGGATAGTTTGAGGATGCTTGCCCTTGTCTTCAGATTTGGGTGTTTTCAATCCCAGTAGTTCCAGATTAGGAACGTCATTTTTAGCAGCATCAGCAGCCCCAATAAAAGCGGGCCATGTATCATACTTATGTATACCCAGACAAAACTTCACCGTAGGAAGGAAGTTATGTCGACAAGTATCCATAAGTTCTGAGTCTGGTATGCCAAAGGGCATCTTCAGTGCTAGCCGCCTGAAGCGTTCGATGAAGGCGATGACAGACTCAGTCCTCCTTTGCATGGTCTCGATGAGGGTGGACATGCTAACATGCATGCCACTCTCGTAAAACCTGTTGAGGAACAACCTCTCCAATTCTTTAAACGAATTGATACAACCGTCAGGCAGACTACAGAACCATTCGAAAGCTACCCCCTACAACGTGCTAATAAACAGCTTCGACAAGAACGAATCATCCCTGGGTAAGTGCAGAGTCTGTGTATTGAAGTATGTCATGTGTTGACGAGGAGAAGTCAACCCGTCAAATGAATTCAGTGTCAGCGGCTTATAGTTAGGAGGGAAAGTAGCATTCTCCCATTCAGGGGAATAAGGTTGAGATATCCCCATCTTCTAAAGTACGTCTTTGTATGAGATGGTGTCGATACGGGTGACCAGGGAATCAATTGCATCCTGTTGATTGAGCCGGTGTTGGAAAACGGCTGTTGAACGGTTGTTAGGCGTCGTTGGCGAAGGACCACCCCTAATATTTACAAGATTTGGAGGAGGCACAACGGAATGATACTCCTTTTGTAGCGAAGGTGGGTTGTTGCTATGAGTCGGACTAGCATGAGCCGAGACGTTTTGTTAAGGTGGAGGAACAGCCGCAGCAGCTTGGATCGCCATTATATTGGTAAGCATATCAGTGATCTTGGCAAATAATATTTCAAGACTCTCTAGCCGTTTGCTGGTCTGATCATTGGCTTCTTCAGGTCTTTCTTCATCTGCTATATATGTAGATAACATGCGAGGATGAACAGAGGAAACAGTATAACTGGTGCTGATAGTGTCTGTCTCTGAGTTGACAAGTCCTTCATCTTCAAGTAGGGGAGGCAGATAGTCGCTGTCAGACTCGGAGAGATCATCATCCTCTTGGAGGATACCCCCAGTGCGAAGGTCATATGCTTCAGACTCTGAAGGAATACTACCCTCAGCTTGGGAGTCATCGTCATCTATACGAGATCTTACCTTCGACCGAGTACCCATATAGACTCCTTCAGATGTGGCAGCCCACTGGCTATCTGTTGGTAGACTTCTTCTCCTTCTTCTCGTGGAACTGAGAGAGAAAGTTGGGTTTGTGGTCCACCGTCTTTGATTGGGGCTTCTATAAGGGGGACCCCATGAAGCCATATTGGAAGAGACACACAGCGGCTTTTCATCGTTAGAGAAATGAAGTCGTCGAAACACGGACTTTCTCTGAGGTATTCTTGTTGCTATGGAGCAGCAACAGTTGATAACAACACTGGTGCACGGATGTGTACTATGAATTGTTATGTCCCCCTCGCTTTACACTTATGATTTATCATGTCACGCAAGTCAGCGGAAGGGAGTTTTGCTTTACAACCCAAGTTGCATGCATCACCGAGCTTTATATGCGGGTTCGTAAGGAGAGTTGGCGCATCCAGACTTAGTTCACGTGCAAGGGCAACCCCCACACCTATGTTCTGTGATGTCCTTGAAGGCAGCCCCGTGCTTTACGCATTGGGGCCTGTCTTTTTACTGTGGGCGCATAGGCCTTGGAGACTGGCCTTGGGAGCATACTTCTTGATAGCATGTCTGAGCCTCCTCGATGTGGGCGTATAGTATGGATCAAGTGAGTCTGGGCGCATAGCCTTGGGCGCATTACCCTGGAAGACAGAGGCTTTCTGATTTAAGTTATGCGCCCAAACATCCCCTTGGACGCATAGCTTTGGGCGCATGCTTGGTGGAGCAGTGTTGTTTTCTTCCAGTTTTGTCTCCTTCGTTTGTGAGCCTCGCTGGATTTGCCCAAAGTGTCGCACACCCCGATTCTTGGCATCGTAGTATTTTCCTTTACCAAGTCTCGAGCGTCGAACACTCTGTTGTTGGTTGTACAGAAAAGAAGTCACTGGACTAGTAGAGCCCGAAATGGTGTGAGCCTTCTCCATTTGGGGAGCTTCTGTTGCAGAGTCATGCGCCTATGTGACAGAGTCCTCCAGTTGCATATCTGCTATGACACTAGCAGGATATGCACAGCGAGCCTTCGGAAGCCAAGTCGTGCGCGACTTGTTTGGCTTCGCTGATTTTGAGGGAGTAGAGCCATCCCTCGAGAGCATCTCTTCGAACGCCTGCTGATCGAACTTTACGATCAGCATCTTCTGAGTGCTCCCCACTTTGTCGGTATCGGTTTGCGTCACCACCTTCTCGTCAAACGAAAATGTAGTCCCCAGCAGAGTCGCCATTTTTTTGCACACACACAAAAAGAAGAAGAAATGATGTCTTTTCTTTATTGGCACAAGGCACCACAAATCGAGTACGCCTGAGAGATCCTGTGCTGAGGATCCCCGAGTACAAAAAATAATTCTAGGGAATGGGACGATGGAGATCGAACGGCAGTTGCTCCTTTACGTCGTTGACACTCCGATTACAAAAGTGGGAGAAAACCTAAAAAAATTGCTAACTCTTGGCTCATTGGCAAGAAGTGCAGCAATTTGGCTCTTGAAAATGCTCTCTGTTCTGTGTTTTGAAGAGGGATGAGACCCCTTTTTATAGTAGTTTCTGAGCTGGAATGATGTTATGCGCCCACATGAGAAAAATACACTGGTTTTCATGTGGGCGCATAGTCCTGCCTTGGGTGCATAGGGTGTAGGCGCATGCAGGCTGCGAGATCGTAGGTTGGTCGTGGTGTTGACGTGGCCGCATGCTTCGGTGCAAGACTGCTCATGGAGACTGACGTGGCCGTGCGCTTCGGTGCACATTTTGATCATGGCTTTGACTGAGTCAGGCTTGGGCGCATAGCCCTGTTTCAGGCTATACACCCTCCTTCACAGGGTGGCTTGGGCGCATAGAGCTTCAAAGATGAATTGGACGCATAGAGCTTCATAGGATGACTTGGGCACATATGTCCTTATCAGCTTGGGCGCATAAGGCTTTATTTGCTGAAATGTTCATGCTTCTACACTCTCATTTAAAATAGTTGGTAGTGGATTTGTCTCCGCCCAAACATGTACAAAATATAAATTCTTATTTGATTCTATAAAAGTATTATCTTCATTGTGTGGATGAGATTAGTTGTCATGGTTTACCTCATTTTACAGCATATGTATATTTATTATACGGCTGGCATGTCTACGTTCCTAGTCCTATGTATTTTCGTACTAGGGCGTTACATGTTTTTGTGGTAGCCCATGCAGGTCAAGTTTGTCGTCTCAGTTACATTACTGTACCGAACGGGCCTACATATAGGATTAGAGTCTAGGATCTCATCCACACACTTAACCTTCTTTCTTGATTCCAATTTGTAACTCTGCTTTGAATTGCATCTTGCTCGATCCTTTTCTACCACAAACCCTATCTTATATCTCGTTCTTAATAGAGGTTAGGAAAATGACTTCTATGCTTCATTGATTTAAATCCACTATTCGTTTACTATTATAAGTTGGGTTGAATGCCTCATTACCTATAATCCTCTTTGTCCCTATGACCCCTTTAAAGAAAATACTCAGAAGATTATCTAGACTATAGAGCTTAAGGGTCCATACCCCATTAGTTCAACCAAGGCCTTAGATAAGAAAATAGTAGGACAATTGTAGAGGCACGAACACCGAACGAGTCTTAGAGTTTGATGAACTTGAACTACTTGTGTTTTCTTCCAATCATAAATCGTACGGACTTATATTTTTGAAGTACCTTGACTGACACTGCTATTATAGCCTAGTTTTGCAAGCTCATTCTTTATCGAGCTTGTTCAGGACATGTTTATTGGGGATGCCAACTAACATATTGTCTAATTAGAATCAGTATATTATGGTCTGATCAAGCTTAGTGTACTTGGTTCGCTTTTCATATGAATTTTTCACATGGATTGAGATATAGATGTCTCTAGGATCTTATCCGCCACTGCCTTGACAACTCTTCTTGAAATTATTCAATCGTCGTTCGAACCCCGTATTTGCATTTGATTCCGTCTCCCTTGATCTCCTTATTATTTTTTTGCCTTTACTCATTTCGGGAAAAACAAATGCTCGTATCTGAAGGAAGATAGACACAGAATGCCCCCTTAGTTCGTCATATCACCTATGGCCATGAAGGCTGTATATACACAATCATTTTCCATCTCTTCAAAATCGGATGAATATCTTCTAAATTGACTTATATCTACCATATCATATTATCTAGTACGTCGTGTGGTATTCTTTTATGATCAAGAGTCGAGACACAATATCACGACTTTGAAATTCTTTCTATCCTCGTTTATCCTAAAATCGTGTCTTAGTTTTAATGTCGAGAAAGAAATTTTTTGAAGTAAATAGATTGTAAGCCTTCTAAATTTTATGAGTTACTAGGTTTACCGATTGATTAGGATGATCGGTTCCCACTAGGATGATAAATCGGCATCTCATGAACACCTACTTTATATTTAGATCGTTTGGTGTCCTCTACCGTGACATTGATATTCGAAGCACAAGACTAGTTGTTAACCTCCAACAAATTTCGTATGAAAGACCTAGATGACTCCACCTTCATGTAGACATATCATGTCCCACTAAAATACGTCCCCTTGTCCACTATTTTTATGATACGACTTTCAGGTCAAAAGGACTAGCTATAACCCTTACCATAATATCGATATACTTTTCGACTTCAATTAGAGACTCAACCTCGACTCAAATCTTTCGACCCAATATATGGTTGTGATCTACTAGAAGCCCACTACGAACATGCTACTAGTGTGCAACCAAATGGAGTCCCTATGTGTTACTTAAACACAAAAGTCACAGAAGGCGCATTTGTGGGCTTAAGGAACTTAGTTAACCAACCCTACTGGCAACTAACACAACCAATTGAGTTTGAACCTACTCTAGATTACCCTAACCTAGTAGGAATAGTTTAGATTGATTTTATGAGATCCTATCCAGCCAACATAGTTTAAAATCCAAGATTCATCTAATCAAAGATTGATGTCCAATTAGGGAACCATTAAGGCCTAGTTTAATCCATCCACGCATATCGCCGTATTTGGACCATAAAACCAAACTTTATGAAGTAGGTCCCTACACCTATTATGTAGTCCCCACCTCTTGGCTCACTAGTCCTCCTTTCATAAACATGTTAACTGTATATCTTCAGGGCATAATTTATGCGATGAATGGAATCCCGTTGTACCAACTTATTCTAGGTTATGCTTGACTAAGACCTCTCCTACTCCCTTGATGAAACATGGTCCATATAGGAGCAATGTTAAATAAGTAATGCCTAGGCTCCTAATAGAGTCCGTGACTACGATTAAAAGTATTTACCAACGAAAATATGACAAGGTTTTTTTGATTAAAACTTTGGCATTTCAATTACAAACAGAACAGTATACAATGTAGGACTTAGACGTAGTCCTAGGAGTACACTTTTATTTTTATCTGGGAACTGTATCGGTGGAGTGAGTGGTAATGCGTTGACTCCGTTGACGATCTGACGACAATCTTGAACTCTTTGAAGGTATGGGTTGCTCTGGATGCCGGAGCAATACGAGGAAAAGCGGACGTTAGGTGTCTCTTCTGGCCTCTCTATGTAGATATAACAGTCTGCCTGTATATCTTCTGTCTGTCTGTCTGTCTCTGTATGTCGGGTGAAGTAATGATCCTTCAATTTATAGATAGCAGGCTGGCTTCTCATGCGTGCATATGTCGGATGTGCCTGGATGTGGGAACGCCACGTGGCTGATGCTGGTGGGGGTGCATGGATGATATGCCCCGAGTTGTAGTGGAATCTGCTCGAACTGCTTCGTCGGGCTGTGAAGGAGCTGACACGTGGCAGTTGTTGAGATTTGGTTGTTGCTGAGATCTTGGGTGGTTAGCATCTATTCTTTGAATAGAACTGAGTCAAGGGACGTATGGCATATGCATGTGGCTCAAAGATCTCGGTTTTGGAGAAGAATAATCTGTCGGGGTGCACCTAGGATCGGGCACATGGAGGCGACTTAGTCTATGAGTTTTAGGTATCATCGACGAGTCTGGGCGCATTGCTTTTTAGGCACATGTAGAGCTTCGTATCAGGGTGCACCTAGGATAAGGCGCAGGGGAGGCGACTTGGTCTCATAATTTTTAAGAGCTATGAGCAAGTCCAGGCGCATGGCTTTTGAGGTGTACACAGAGCTTTGTCTTTTGTTGCTTGAGATCAGAAGTGAGATGAGGGGGCGTATGTACACAGGAGCGCATGTCATCTTCTGATGCATGGCCACGAGGCGCATATGAATGATCGGTCGGCCACGTGGCTTGTTGCCGACCCAAGGTGTAATGATGGTGCTGACATCAGCGGTGCTTCATTTTTTGTACAGCTTATTGGACGGCTCTTGGAATGCGTTGTCGCCTTTGTCATTCAGCATTAAATGTTTGATGGAGAGGGTTGCATTAGTTATTGCCAATCTGGGCGCGTGGCTATGGCCCGCTAGGCGCATCCATGGGGAGCGCATGATATCAACGGCACATCTGCCAATCTGTCGTATCCTCTTTGGCCCGTTTGTTAAGTTCTTTGAGGCGTAAATTGCTGCTTTGACTTAGCCGAATACAAGGAGATGGATGCGCGTGCTATTAATACAAATTTATTGCATAGAATTTGGAACGTTGGCCATTTGGCACTCGGGTGTAGGCTGCCCGTGTTTATAAATAGCTGCATGAGGGAAAGCTTTGCTTTCATTCTTCATTTCGATATAAAGATGAACTTGGCCGGAGCTCCGCCTTGGCAAGCTACCGAACTCGAGCTCTTCCCGAAGGTGAAGATCCGCTGCCCCGGTCTTCCCGTCGTTTTGAGCTTCCGTGATAGTGTCTGTTGCATCCAAATATCGGGATCGTCGAGTCCCGACACAGGCCAATGGTGCCTGTTGCATCCAAAGATCGGGGCAGCCGCGCTCCATCTTTTCTTATGTTGGACGAGCCACAGGCTGTCGAGTGTGCCTGTTGCTTCCGAAGACTGGGCATCCTGCCACAATCTTTGTCGAGCTAGGAGAGCTCCTACTCCTCCTGCTACACAAGGGCTGATTGGTGCTGATGCGCCTGCACCATAATGACGAGAAGATGCGCCTGGATGAGTCACCAGAGTGATGCGCCTGACGGATGATGCGTCTATCATGGGGCACATGGAAGTTGCTGCGCCTGGCTGTAGCTTTAGGATCTTCCTTTTTGTAGAAGTTCTTGTTTGTAAAGCCTTTCTTTAGACATGTAATAGACTTTCATATGAAATAAAAAGCCTTATTTTCATTGTCTTTAAACTTGTACTTTTCTTTGTTGTGCCAAGTATTTGCTTGAGCTTTCTGGCGTATTTGAGTTGGTCGCATGGTTGGGTTGAGCGCATAGAAATTCTGGCATCATAGATGCGCCTGAAATTCTATGCTTCTACAAGACCCCCTTCAAAGTTTTCAAAACTTTCTTGCCAAGTTTTGGAATACTTTGAATAAGAAGCATGGGGAGTAACGACTCTGGGCGCATGCCCTTCGCCTAGGCGCATGGCTCTTCTTGGTATATAGTCGTTCTGCACATCGCTGTCGGGACGCTTGCTGGTTAGGCACATACTTCTAAGGTTCTTTGAAGAGATAACGCCTCGATCTTTCAAAAAGATTAATGATGATCTTTTGAACATAAGCAGCCGTTGGTTTCACGAGACCCGAAGTGACTGATTGCTGATGTCACTCCTCATCGGTTTAAACGCGAGGTGTAACTCCACTTTTCTAAATAATAATATTTTTCTCTTGTGATTAATTTAAATCTAAATTTTAGATTATCTTAATCAAATCCTAATTTTCTAAATATTTTTCTAAAACCTTATTAAGAATATTTCAATTAGCTAATTGATTTTATTTCCTAAATAAGTTTATTGGTTTTCATTAGCCCAACAGTTCATTGGGCTACCAGCCCAAACTCATCAACTATTTAATTCTTCTAATCATTTTTTCTACTTTTCACCTTAAATCTTAGCCAACTGCCAATTGGGCCAAGGTAGCCCAATTGATGACAGTCAATTAAACTGTTCCTGATCCTTGAGTTTAAAGCCCTACTCTTCTCATTCTTTCCCCAACGTTTATAAATTTCAAACTTCCCTCCATTCTTCTTTTTCCTATTTGTTCAAATCAGAAGCTTCTCCTCCTCAACTGTCTAACCAATTCTCCAGCTGTCGTCGCCGGCAGCCTGCCCGCCCAACCGCTTGTAACTGCCCATGCTGAACCCTAACCACCTGCCCGTTCCTTTCATTGACTATAAATAAACCCCCAAGAGATCTCATTCTTCATTCACCTCCACTTTGGCGAAGCTCTGCTGAAATTTCACCAATCCTTATCTTCCTCCTCGTGCCAACTCGATTGTAGTTCGGCCATGGCGACCTTGTCTTCAAGCGATGGTGAGTCTGTCTCCTCTTCTATTTGATTCTTCGATCAGCTACTTCATGTCTTCCTAGAATTATTCTGATTTATAAATCCATCGCGTATGCTTCTTCCTCGAACAGCAAAGGGCCGTGGCGATGACAGACAATTGCTCAGGTGACCGGCAACGTTCGATCCTCGTCTACCTCCCTGTCGATTTCATTTGCGGCCACAACAGCACTCACTCTCCTCTCGCAGTGTGATCATTCCAGATCGACGACGAATAGAGGTGAGTAATTCGAATCCATTGATATCAAATTCGTGCCGTGTTCTTCTATGAATGTTCTTGCTTCGGTTCATGTGATGACAAATTTTGGTCGATAAATCCATTCTTGTTTCTTTGGAATTTTAATTGGGAAATTGTATTGGTGAATTATGGGTTGATTCTGTGATCTTCTCCAATTTTGGAGTCTCTACAAAACAAATCGAACTCATTTTAACTTTTGTTTTCCTCGCACACCAACTGTTTGACTTAATGCTTCTTTCAGCTTACAATTGAAATCTGGACGCGGACTTCGTCGTATCGGACACATGAAGTGTTGCTATCTTTCACTCATTGCACAGGTATATTTCTTCCCCGATGATGTTTTAATTTTCTGGTTTGATGAGGAATGGTCTGGTGTGTTCTTTGAGACTTGAGTTCTGGTTAAGAATGGTGTCATGGTTAAAATCTGTCCCGAAGAGATCTGTATCACTTGGACGAATGGAGTGAAGGGGGAAGACTTGTATCCGTGTCGTATCCAGGATTTTGTGTTCGATTTACAAATTTGAATCACTATTCCTGACCGTTAGGTTCAAGTTTTTGGTTCATTGATTTGAATTACTGTAGATAACAGTCATGTTCAGTTTTGGGATCTTATATAATTGGACTGTTCATATTTGAACATATGAGCAGAGGTGCATAGGCTTTGAAGATATATCAAAACATTAAGATAGATAGCTTGGGTTTGGCCATACTAGGCTTGGGGTTGGAACTGGGTGTCAGTAATTGGTGAGCAGGATTTGTTGGAGTGCAGTAAAACTATGAGATGTTTAGAACAGATGATGGGGTGAGTTAGTCAGGCCGACCTATTGCTGAAGGTTATTTCAAATATCTAGTTGCTGGGCTCGTTACACATATTTGGTCTAACAGATTGTAGAAATGGGTTCAGTAGTGACTGCTTTTGAAGCAACTGTTAGGACCAAATAAGTTAAGGTTTGGAGTTAGCCGTTGAGGCATAAAAGTTTATGAACTTTTGAATAAATCTGTGGAGGACTGTGAGCTTAGGGTTATGATGGATACTGTAATTGCTAGATATTATAAGCTATGGATCAATTATGAGAACTTGAGTGGACTGTTGTAGGCTTTTTGCGGGAATGGTTTTAAGTAAAAATAAGTAGCTATCATTAGTTAACTGTGGGTCATAGCAGTTATAAGGAGCAGCAAACCTTTCAGTTGTGCCATTACCATTGTGCCTCTTTGTTGTGACTAAGACGGGAAAATTTATGGCCATTGATTTCTTCTTCTTCTTGGTTAAATTTGGTCTCTTCCATTGTGGATGTCTCTACTGGAAAAGTCTACATGGTAGAGGATGATGCTGGCTGGACCATTCTTGAGAGTGTCGACTACCATGCTTGGGCTCCTTCGAAAACTTTTTATGTTGGAGACACCATAGGTTAGTTTCTTGGTCTGGCTTGGAATAGTTCAGTTGATAGTTGGGTTAGTGAGCTAGGATGTAATACTTGGCTTGCTAGTAGCAGGCTGTTGGTAAAACTTGGGCTAGGCTTATAGATTTCATTCCTAGAAATGGGCTTTACTATGTTATTTCTAAACACGTAGGTGTTAGTTTTTTAGACTAATAGAATTAAATTAGTTAGCTGGGATGTAATGTAGGAAAATAGATTGATGGGTTTTAGAATAAATTAGGATAAATAGGAATTCTAGAGAATGTTTTCTAAGAAATATTGTGTCATCTTAACACAGATTTTCTCTGAACATTGGACTTGACATTTACAACAACATCAGGCAAGTACACCGACTCGATCTCTTTACTCTGTATTTCTGTCTTGCATCATGTTCTCTTATTGACAGTTGTACACACGATTGTTCATTGTCATTGTTCATCGTTCATTGTTCATAGTTCATTGTTCAGTGTTCTTTACTTGTACATTAGGGTGAAGAAATACTACAGATATGTGACCAATCCTATATTAGCTAGGCATTGACTAATAGCTTAGGTCTCACATCGTGCACAAGGGACTCTAAGTCGTACCATTATTCATGTGCTCTTGTATCCTGTACTACCCAACCAGTCACATAATCTGATAGTTATTTCAAATGCATGTTACACTGATAGTCTAGTTCATTATTCTGGATCTGGTACTATAGTTTCATCGTTATCATGTACTACAGTTGTAATGCCCCGCTCTGCACGAGGCATTTGGTTGGCTTGTTGGATGGGATCAGAATGTTGGACCGTGACTTATGTTGGAGATCAGGAGAATTGAGACTGATGCAGTCTTTCTGAGCTGGCTAGATGGAATGGGTATTGGAATGTGGCTCGCTGGTGGAGCTACGCTTGATGAGATTGGAGCAGGAAGACCGTTATATAAGGCAACTGGAACTGTCCTCCTTCCTCCTTATTCCTGCATGCTTAATAAATGGAATAATGCGATGCTATGAATAAGTCCCTAATGTCCCTTACCTTGAATGTTGAATAATTGTGATGCGATGCTTTAGTTGCTAATTCGATAGAGATTCATATGCTGGGAATCCTTGAATGAATAACACATGAACTTTGAATTGATGAACGAATCACACTCGAACCACTAATGTAACATGATGCCTGAGATTGAATCGATAATGTCCCTGATGCTTAAGATTGATGAAATGAATGAATCACTTGAATAATGAGATGTTGCATGAATGATACATGAGAAAAGAATTGAATATGTTATGGTTTCTATAAAATAAATGAAATGCTACAGGTCCCTTTGAAATGAATGAATGCTGTTGTTCCTCCTTAGAAGGAACATAATGAGAAATGTAGTAATGAAGCAATGAATGAGAATTGATGAGGCTTGGGATCATTGAGATCACCAAATGAAATGATGGTAATGTTGGGAATGAATAAGTCATTGAACATGACTTGAATGAGATGAATGATGATGCACTGTTGTCTTTACTTCAATATTTCACCATGCGTTTTATGTTCACGATTGAGTCGGACACGCATTCGCATGGTCATAGGACAACTTATGCATAAGTGATGGGGATATGTTTTCTCGGACGGTACCCCGGGACGTTAGGGCGACCGATCCGGCCTAGGAGAAAACATTGGCGTGCCAGTAGGGGCACGGGTTCTGCGAGGCATCCTTTGGGGCTAGCTACCTTCTCTGGAGTCATCGCATTACCAATGAAGACCTATATGGCAACGTCCGTATGGTTAAACACCAGTGACCATGTAGTCAGGATGCATGCTAATGAATGTCTTATGCAGGCAGAGTAAGTATATCTGCTAACCTGTATTTGATGCAGGTATGAGGGAGTCGACTATTGGTAAGAAATTACTTAAATGTGATAATTCAATATATGTGTTGGTTTAACTTGCATACTTACGTTCCAAATAAGTTTGATGATGCTGTATGTAGCCTTTCAGTATGAGATCCTGCTTAACATGTTAAGTTCAGTATGCTAAGAAAGATGCCTTGCTAAATATTGCTCAAACACAACATACATGCTAAGTGATGCTTGAAGTGATAACTGTTATAACATGTTTAAGATGTTAATGTTAACGATGCCTCAATGATGCCTTTGCATGATAACACCAAGAATGCTAAAAAGATATGTCCACATGAATGCTATTAAGAATATGTTTACATGCTTCACTCTGATTATTACCCATGAACTGTAAACTGATGCTAGGCCCCAAGTAGAAAGACCATTCTAATAAATGTTTGCTTAAATGATCACTTTAAATGTTGGTTTATGCGAGTGGGTTGGATTCTACTCGCCAGTGCATAGATGATATGCTGACCCACGTTTTGTGGGCAGGTGCTCTTGCTTGGAATATTCTACACACGAAGATTGGCTTGATTGGTTCCGCGACATCGAAGATTTGTTGGGCATACAGAAGCTCTCCTTGTACAAGATGATGTCTTCTGTTTATAAAGGGCATAATGTATGGAACATTGTAATCAGTTGTACCAGTGAGATTGTAAGCCAAGTCGGTTTATCGAGTTGTCATCCATTGTATCCAAATATCAAATGTAAGCTGTATAGCATTGTTCAGTTGGTTTCCAATGTAAAGAGAGATGTACTGTAATCATTGTACTTCAATACAAGTCTTGTACTCTTCTTCAATTATCAATAAAGAGAATAAAGTTCTATATATCTCTGCGTGGCTTCAAGTTACTCTTTTTCTCCGCTGCTATAAAGAAGTGATGTACTTCTATTCAATGAGAAAGATTGTCCTCACTAACTTCAATTTGTCTGCTTCTGCTGCTGCGATGTGTTTCTATTTGAAGATAATCGATTATGTACCATCTTTGCCTAGTACAAGTGCAATACCAGACTTGTACGGCATCACGCCCAAGCGAGGACGATCGATTCCAAGAGATAAAATATGTGAAGAAATGACTCTACGAATCGGGGCGTGACAAATTGGTATCAGAGCACGGCTTTACGTCCTTGGTCTCTTCTTTGATTCATTTCAAATCAAAGTTGCATCGATGATTGACTAAAGTTGCTTCCGCGATCACTCAACGTTGCTTCCGTGATTAAATCAAAGATTGCTTCCGCGATTATGCTATTGTTGTCCGGTAATCATCCTTATGTTATCCGTGCTTGAAAGTTTATTGACCCTCTTGGCTGCTCACTGGATGTTCCATACAATAAGTCTATATACATTGTGATGCCCCTAAATGAATGATTGTTGTTGGTTTGGACACAAATAACCTAACAATGACTCGATGCCATAGTATGCTATATTGTGAATGTTGTTTGGAATGCGGGAATAAAAGAAAGGTGGCTATGTATGCTGTGACAAGATGAGAATTGCATGTGATATTGGAAAAGAATTGTGAATGAAATAATTAATGGATGAGTTTGACAGAACTGGTGAATTGACTCATGTGTGTTGCTAAGTGCTTTAGAGACGCTAAGAATGTTGGCTTATACTATTGAGACCCCGAGATGTTGGCTAAGTGTTGTGATCATCATAGATCACGAATATCTGGAATAGAATTGAGTGGTATTGTTTAAGGATGGCTTCATTTCTGAGTGGTATATTGCCTCTACCACCTCAGAACGAGATGTATGTTGACCCTTTCCATGGGATAGCAGTGAGACTATCTGTGAGTACTGGGTAGTGCCGAGACTTAGCTGGGAGTCATGTATTGTGGCTAGATGACTCGAGTGTCCCTTGACGGTGATGTTATGTTAGATAGCGAGATTGTTGGAAATTGTAATCGGTGGCATAGTTAGAAATTGTTTAGTCGAGTGCTGACTCAGACTAGTAAGACCGTTAGTATGCTATGAGTAAATGGATTTGGCTAGAGTATGTTGTGGCTTAGAATATCTGAATGTTGATTTCGATTGGTTGGATGCAAATTATTTGTGGCTAATACAATGTTGATTGCTAAGATGAAAGTTTTGGAAAAAGTTATCGGTGACCAAAGGAATATTAGAGATTTGTGCCTTGACCCTAAGGTGTAATAGATGTTAACCCATCTAGATCACCAAAGGATATTCGTTGCTTATGCGCATATATGCTCAAGAATTGAATTGTACCAGAAAAGTGACAAGTAGCAACCCTGAATCCTTGTGTTGCATAGAGGATGGTTAATTGATACATGAATTATCAGATTGAATGGAATGAACTACTCGACCCTTGAGGTAGAGAATTTTAAGAATGTCCATATAAGATTTTGACGGCTGGAAAAGGAACAAAATTTAAGAATGCCCGTAAGAGAGTTTGATGATTGAGAAACGAATGGGAACAAGAAATTTCAAATGTGTTGGATAATGTCGGTATAGGTGATTATTAGTTGGGATATAGATTGTTGGCTTATGACTTAGTGGTGCAACCTTGTCATACAGACCGAATAGTATGATTCTATAGTTATATTAAAACTATCGGAATCGATGACCCTTGAATAGTTAACCTTGGTTATGGGTTTATGTGGGTACGAAGGAATTGGACCAGAAATTGAATCATTGGAAATTTACTTGATGGATTATTAGAACGATGAAGATCGTATGTCGGATTTGGAATTGACCGTAATGTTGATAGATCGATCTTAGTTGATTGTTGGGTAAGTCTAGAATGAGCCTCTGTGGGAATTATTTCCTTGAGGAAGACCCTGAATTGATAGACTTGACCCTAGCGACCAGTTGATGATTTACCAATTGCTGGCTTAGCCCAATTGGCGATTCATTATTCAGACTGAATTGATACCCATAGGTTTGGGTAGAGTTCCTTAGAACTGCCGGTTGCTTGTTGGCCCTAAGAAACAGAAACTAGTATAACCCTAGTAGCCGTCCACTCTAAAGGAGTCACCTGAATGATTAGGTTAGCTGTCGGTATAGCTAACCATTGAGACTGGACCGAATAATAGATGGCCGTTGGCGACCCATAGAATGACCTTGTGGCATTGAACGAGAGATGGTGATGAGTATGATCTAAGAATGATAAGCTGTAAGTATATGCTCCAATATGAACCTTAGAGGTGTTTGACCCTTGAGGATTATGTGTCGGCCTATAGCGGGAAATGGAATTGTGGGATGAGACTTGATTTGTATGTATCGAATAGTGAATTATTATATGAGATGGAATTGACTGCTCATGACGGAAATGTTGGATAAGTATCTATAGTCGGGTAGCTGGGTTAACCTTGACTGTTGCATAGAATTATACCCTGACTCGGATAATCGATAGTTGGTGATGTCAGATTGTATCTTTTAGAAAAGATGAATTGCCTCGGTGAAAAATATTGTTGAATTTGGAAAGAAATATGATTGCATGTTGTGGACTCTTGATATGATTGGATGTAAGATTAGACCCTTGATCGAATGCTAGAAGTATTATGCCCGGATAGAGAGCTTAACCAAGTTGTTCCTGATGTAAAATATTGTGGACTGGAAGATAGTGATTGTGACAAGTGAATAAAGTTATAAGTCAATTGAAAGGATACTAAGTCTGATTTGGAAAAGAGAGTTATATCGTGGCTGATCGAATTATACTATCATGGAAGTTGGTTGAAGTACATATGTTTTGGGGACGCCTAAAATATGTGTATGGATCCAGCCGAAGTGATAGGTTGCGACTGAGGTAATATTGTTGGAAGAATTTATCGCACTAGCTCAGACTTTGGCTGAAATGCATATGTTTTGGGGACGCCTGAAATATGTGTATGGATCCAAAGGAAGTGATGTGTTGCGACCAAGATAGAATGCAAGAAAAATGTTGGTGAATCAATGAGAAGTTGCAAGTATTTGGAAAAAGAGAAAGATGGATTGAATCGTTGATTGATTAAAATGATACTGTTGGACAGCTATTTTGAAATGACCAAGTGGGCTGAAATGAATATTAAATTGAAGCTGAATGAGTAACTCATTGTGATTAAGTGAATCTAGTAGATGAGTTGTTTTCTTAAGTTCCGAGGACGAAACTTTTTCTGAGTGGTATATTATGTAATGCCCCGCTCTGCACGAGGCATTTGGTTGGCTTGTTGGATGGGATCAGAATGTTGGACCGTGACTTATGTTGGAGATCAGGAGAATTGAGACTGATGCAGTCTTTCTGAGCTGGCTAGATGGAATGGGTATTGGAATGTGGCTCGCTGGTGGAGCTACGCTTGATGAGATTGGAGCAGGAAGACCGTTATATAAGGCAAGTGGAACTGTCCTCCTTCCTCCTTATTCCTGCATGCTTAATAAATGGAATAATGCGATGCTATGAATAAGTCCCTAATGTCCCTTACCTTGAATGTTGAATAATTGTGATGCGATGCTTTAGTTGCTAATTCGATAGAGATTCATATGCTGGGAATCCTTGAATGAATAACACATGAACTTTGAATTGATGAACGAATCACACTCGAACCACTAATGTAACATGATGCCTGAGATTGAATCGATAATGTCCCTGATGCTTAAGATTGATGAAATGAATGAATCACTTGAATAATGAGATGTTGCATGAATGATACATGAGAAAAGAATTGAATATGTTATGGTTTCTATAAAATAAATAAAATGATACAGGTCCCTTTGAAATGAATGAATGCTGTTGTTCCTCCTTAGAAGGAACATAATGAGAAATGTTGTAATGAAGCAATGAATGAGAATTGATGAGGCTTGGGATCATTGAGATCACCAAATGAAATGATGGTAATGTTGGGAATGAATAAGTCATTGAACATGACTTGAATGAGATGAATGATGATGCACTGTTGTCTTTACTTCAATATTTCACCATGCGTTTTATGTTCACGATTGAGTCGGACACGCATTCGCATGGTCATAGGACAACTTATGCATAAGTGATGGGGATATGTTTTCTCGGACGGTACCCCGGGACGTTAGGGCGACCGATCCGGCCTAGGAGAAAACATTGGCGTGCCAGTAGGGGCACGGGTTCTGCGAGGCATCCTTTGGGGCTAGCTACCTTCTCTGGAGTCATCGCATTACCAATGAAGACCTATATGGCAACGTCCGTATGGTTAAACACCAGTGACCATGTAGTCAGGATGCATGCTAATGAATGTCTTATGCAGGCAGAGTAAGTATATCTGCTAACCTGTATTTGATGCAGGTATGAGGGAGTCGACTATTGGTAAGAAATCACTTAAATGTGATAATTCAATATATGTGTTGGTTTAACTTGCATACTTACGTTCCAAATAAGTTTGATGATGCTGTATGTAGCCTTTCAGTATGAGATCCTGCTTAACATGTTAAGTTCAGTATGCTAAGAAAGATGCCTTGCTAAATATTGCTCAAACACAACATACATGCTAAGTGATGCTTGAAGTGATAACTGTTATAACATGTTTAAGATGTTAATGTTAACGATGCCTCAATGATGCCTTTGCATGATAACACCAAGAATGCTAAAAAGATATGTCCACATGAATGCTATTAAGAATATGTTTACATGCTTCACTCTGATTATTACCCATGAACTGTAAACTGATGCTAGGCCCCAAGTAGAAAGATCATTCTAATAAATGTTTGCTTAAATGATCACTTTAAATGTTGGTTTATGCGAGTGGGTTGGATTCTACTCGCCAGTGCATAGATGATGTGCTGACCCACGTTTTGTGGGCAGGTGCTCTTGCTTGGAATATTCTACACACGAAGATTGGCTTGATTGGTTCCGCGGCATCGAAGATTTGTTGGGCATACAGAAGCTCTCCTTGTACAAGATGATGTCTTCTGTTTATAAAGGGCATAATGTATGGAACATTGTAATCAGTTGTACCAGTGAGATTGTAAGCCAAGTCGGTATATCGAGTTGTCATCCATTGTATCCAAATATCAAATGTAAGCTGTATAGCATTGTTCAGTTGGTTTCCAATGTAAAGAGAGATGTACTGTAATCATTGTACTTCAATACAAGTCTTGTACTCTTCTTCAATTATCAATAAAGAGAATAAAGTTCTATATATCTCTGCGTGGCTTCAAGTTACTCTTTTTCTCCGCTGCTATAAAGAAGTGATGTACTTCTATTCAATGAGAAAGATTGTCCTCACTAACTTCAATTTGTCTGCTTCTGCCGCTGCGATGTGTTTCTATTTGAAGATAATCGATTATGTACCATCTTTGCCTAGTACAAGTGCAATACCAGACTTGTACGGCATCACGCCCAAGCGAGGACGATCGATTCCAAGAGATAAAATATGTGAAGAAATGACTCTACGAATCGGGGCGTGACAACAGTTTCATGTTCCGGTTCTTGTACCATAGTTCATATTGTAGTTCATTTTTCATGCATTTCAGTTTACATTGTTTAGTGCTTCTTGTCGGGGTTGTACTTTGCGCTTTTCCTGACATGATACGTTGCAGGTTTACTTGATGATGTTGTATCTTCTTCATGGGCCAGAGCCGAAGCCAGGATAGAGTTGCCTCAGGATAGACTTAGAATTTCAGAGTTATAGATAGATCCTTCTTAGATTGATTAGAGATTTGTCATGCACTTTGTATTTATGTTTCAGGATTGTATATTTTATTCAGGTTACCGGCTATGTCTCCGGTGTTATCTTTTCTCTAATTATATTTAAAATATTTGTGGATTGTAGTGATATTGGGAACGTGTATAGCAGTTGTGTTGTTTTATGTACCTTGTATCTTGGAGGTTTTCTTAGTATTGTATAGCTTACTTCGTTGTGTCCATCGACGAAGGATGGGCGTGTCCGACTCGTGTCCCATTATTCGGGAGCGGGTCGTGACACGAGACCAAGCCTATAAATAGGCAGCTTGTGAGAGAGTCTTCTACTTTATGCAAAAGCTTTCTTCTTCCTCAGAGCTTTTTTTTATTTTTTTTCTTTGTTAGAGAGATGGCTCCCAAGACTCCCCGAGGCGGTGCTGCTGGCCGAGGAAGGGGCCGAGGCAAGGATCCTTGGAGGTCGACATGGAGGAAGTCCCCATCGTCATGGCGATCCACACCGACGTTCGCCCGGAGGTGTTCGGTAGGTGTTCTCTTGCCTTGGTCTTTGTTGCAGTGGTGTTGGGGTGACCCGATTGCAGATGAGTTATTTCATGTAGATTTATTTTGGCTGACGCACATGGACTTATATCCAGATGATACGTCGAATCTTTATTTGCTGACGCGCATGGACTTAGGTCATGATGATGTGCCGAAGCTTCTTTTGTTGACGCGCATGGACTTAGGTCCTGATGTTGCGCCGAAGCTTCGCTTGCTGACGCACGTGGACTTAGGTCCTGATGATGCGCCGAAGCTTCCCTTCAATTACACCCGGACTTTTGATCCTGTGTGTCTTTGTTGGGATTCCTTCTACGCGCATAGGTTTCAGCCCAGTTGATGCGCCAGAGATTCTGATGCGGCTCAGATGCTCATGTTGGGTTTCTAAGTCCTTTTAGTCTTTTGTCTGATGGCTTTGTTTGCTTTTGTGTGACAGTGTCGATGACCATCCCCTACTGAACGAAGTCCTCTTGGACCATTCACTCTTTCAGCTGGTTGTGGATTTTGATGAGTAGGTTGTGAACCCGGCCACACTACAAAAATTTGTTAGATTAGCGACGGTTAAAAACGTCGCTAACCTCGGTGAAAACGTCGCTAAATGTACACAATTTAGCGACGTTAATCGAACGTCGCTAAATTTATGTCGCCAAATGAGCAGATTTTAATAGTGCCAAGGCTGCTATTATGTTGGATCAGCCTCCAGAGAGGATGTCCCAGATTCGCGAGCAGCACCACACTTTCCTCCAGGGCATGATGGAGAGAGGGAGACTCAAATCTGCGGAGTCTGAGAATGAGTTTTTCTTGAAACCCGAATTCATGTTCAAAGACCGCCTGACTTCTGCCGAAGCGAAGGTGCTGAAGATCAGGGAAGACTGGTTCTTCAAAGCCAGAGGCATAAATATGTAAATCAAGCAAGCGGAGCGCCAATTGCCTTTGACGGCCTTCCGTAGTCTTGCTTCGAAGAGAAAGATGGAGTGAGAACTCACTCCTTCTCAAGGAGGAGCCGTGGCCGGCACTATACGGCTCGACATCTCCTCGAACCAGAGGGATAACTTGACGTCTACACGAGCCGGGACCTCTTATCATTGGCGAACTTTGCGTCCCGGGGGTATCTATAGTGATGTTTCCACTGATACTTTTGCATTTAATGCTTCAACCTTCGTCAATCGTCTGGCATCGGCCAAGCTATCGTACCCGAAGGGAGAGTTTCAGGTCGAGGGTTGGTGCCACTATGTGCAGAAGTGGGACGAGTTGAACCTTTGGGTTCTGACGAAGTTTAGGACCGATCTCAGAAAGATTGGTCTTATTGCTGCTGTTCGTGCTACTCAGGCGGGCATAGACCTGAATAAGCACATGTTTCTCACTCTTCTGGAGATGTACAATACCCATACCGACACTTTTTTCACTCCCGTGGGGTAGTTAGGACTGGCGCTACACGAGATGTACGATGTCTCAAAGCTCCCTTGGGGGTATGAACCTTATAATGAGTATTTTCCCTCGAACGAGGAGTTATTGACTTTGGAAGAGAAGAAATCTGTGATGATGGCGGTCTTTCAGGAGGCCGCGAGCCATCATTACCTGCTTCAGCGCAGGGAAAAAGGCAGGCGCAGCCCCATGTGGATGCTTGGAAGGAGTATGTCTTCAAGCAAGACTTGGTGGATCGTTCGAAGATCCGTTTTACGACTCCTCAGGGGCTCTCCCACGCTGAGGTACTCACTGAGATGTCTAGGCTCAATGAGAAGAACCCTCGTGAAAACGAGGACCGAGAGCTATTCGAGCACATCTATAGGTGGTTCTGGCACTGTGCTCACAAGATGTCTACAAATGTCGTGTTGGCGTTCTTTCTGATGCTATGGTTTCGTGACCATGTATTCGCCGGTGGGTCCAGTTTCTTGGAGAGGATATCCAGGAATCTCATTTTGCTGGCTGTAAAACTGGTCTTTGGTTATCCTATGGCTCTGCTTCCCGCTATGGTGTGCAACTTGAAGCGGGGTTTGAGAGAATTCACCGATGATGTGATAGGTGAGAAGGGCAAGAGGGGCAATTTTCCTCGTGCAGAGTTGCCCTTCCATTACCTAATGGGATGGCTGATTCTGCACCACCCCAACATAATGACTCCTGGGTCGGCAGAGGAGCACGAGGAAGGCGACGCTTTTATCCGTCACTTCTACAGCGAAAGTGGTTGCATACAGGGGTACCTGTCTGCAGGAGGGTTTTGTCTTATCTCCAAGGATGGGAGATTACCAAGGTTGCCCCAACCTTTGATGGTTATGAGGCGGATGGGGAGGTGGAAGATGCTGGCAAAGATGCAATTTTTTTGGCGCCATGGGGGTTCCACTGGCTGCAGAGCATCCGGTCTTCACACCTTGTGTATCGGAATCGGAACTGCTGCTTCTTGGAGCCATATTTACCCAGTCGCTTCGTACGCCAATTCGGCTATACCCAACTAATGTTAAAAAACTCCAGTAGCTCATTTGGATTCGTTGGGAGTTTACTGGATGGTGCCCGGGGGTGACAGTATTACAATGCCGGGTGCACTGGGATGCGATTCACGCTGCCGGTCCGCAATCCCCAGCCACATATATTGTATTCTTCCGCAAATTTTTACTATGCAATGAATACCGTTCCCGTTGGATTTGACCGGGAGACTAGTTTCATTGTCGATACGTAGCTCGAAGCTTCGGAAGGCATGCTGGCTGGCAACGGCTCGAGCTTATCATCCTCCTAAAGTGACAGCATATAGAACTGCCCCTGTGGCACTGGCAGAAAGCTCCCATGAGGAACCCTCGGCCAGACCATCGAAGAGACGTGCCTTGACGGAGGCAGATTCATCTGATCCGAAGAAGCCCAAGAAGGCTTTAGCTACGCAGCTGCGTCCTTCGGCAGCTCCTACAGAACCAGCTCCCGCAACGGTATGTGCATTGTCATCGGTTTGGTTCGGTTCTTTCCTCTTTCGCTTATATGTCTCTTCTTTTGCAGGAGAAGAGGATGTAGAACCCTAGAGGGGGGGGGGTGAATAGGGAAATTAAAATTAAACTATAACAAATGATGCAATAAAGAGTAAGGAGTAGAAAGATCAAACGCAAACGCAAGGATGTATCCTGGTATCCTCTTTTGAGGCAATCCAGTCCCGGAACTCTCTCCGGCTTTAATCCACTATTATGCAAATAGTACACACGAGTTTGGATCCGAAGAACTCGCCAACTTCAACACGAGTTTGGATCCGAAGAACTCGCTAACTTCTACACACGAGTTTTCTTACGAAGGCTCGCCAACTTCAAAGAAAAGGAAAGGATGCTTTGATCTTCTAAACACTTGAAGATCGAAAGTAAAAGCTCTTGAGATACTCTAGCACTTTGGGTTGGATGACAATTGAAGATTTGGTAGAGTAGTAATGGTGAAGCTCTTTTGGTTGTTGAGTAAATTTAAAGCTTGGAAGAGATAGCCTTTAAGAGGAGAGACAAAGCCTCTTTTATACAAATCCAACATCATAAAGGCAATACAGCCGTCGAGCGGATTATCCGTCGGATTTCCGCAGAAATCCGTCGGATTATCCGTTCAACAGTAACGGTCATAAAAAGAGCCGTTGGATGCATTAAATGCATCTGTCAGATGCCGTTGGATTTGAATTTCAAGTTGCAAAAAGGTCAGGCGGATTATCCGTCGGATTTCAGCGGAAGTCCGGCGGATGATCCGAACTGTGGTCTCACAAACTTGCTGTGAGGGGTTCGGATGATCCGCCGGATTTTCGCGGATTTCCGTCGGATTATCCGAACTTCTCCTCACATACTTGCTGTGAGGGTTTCGGATGATCCGTCGGATTTCCGCGGTTTTCCGTTGGATTATCCGAACTTTTCCTCACATACTTGCTGTGAGGGGTTCGGATGATCCGTCGGATTTCCGCGAATTTCCGTCGGATTATCCGAACTTCTCCACACATACTTGCTGTGAGAGATCGGATAATCCGGCGGATTTATCCGGAAATCCGTCGGATTTTCCGTCTCCTCTGAATGACTTCTTCACCATTTCTATCTTTATAAATGTCATCTTAGCAAAGTACGTACATGGATTCCTAGTAGAATACAGACTCTTAAAGAGCAGGAACCGCCATCTTCTATGTAGACTTTAAGCAGGGTTTTGCATTGTTTACTCCAACGTCTCTTGTAATAAAACGTCATCTTGATACTGGAGAAATGTAAGACCGCAAAGGGCGTCTTTTGGGAAGTGCCTGTGAAAAGCAGAGACTAAAAAGAGATACAGGGGTTAATGTGATCAATGTATCAAAATAGATGTGCCAACAAACTCCCCCATTTTGATAATTGACAAATAAGAAGCTCCCCCGTAATTACAGCTCTCCCCCTCACTATGATTTTCTCCCCCTTTGTCATTTAATCAAGATGGTAGAGAACTAAAAGCAGTAAAGCAAAGAAGAGAAATGGAGAAGTAGAATGCATTCATTGAAATTTAAAAAACATGGGTACAATAAGGGGGCTGTGAAAGCCCAAACACAAGTCAGAACTGAAAAGTCCGTGAAGGACCACACCAAAACAAACAGTAAACATAATTAAAACATACTAACAAAGTCCCCGAAGGACCACACAAGATAATACTAACTAACAACCACCACCCATCAACTGTCCGGTGCACCAGAGGGACCCGCCTCCTGATCTTCATCGTCCCCGGCGGCGGAGGTAAAAGCGCCATAAGGGTCGACGCCATCCGGGTACATGAAGCCATAAACATTGGGATCAGTGAACCGCGGGCCCGGATAATCAGGATGAGGAGCGTTGGGATTGAGATAGGGAGTGTGCTCCTCGAACATCCGCTGAATATAATAGGCTTGATCCATGAAGCCATGGTGGATGAGGGTGCCGAGTCCCCGAGTGTTGGCCTGAAGGCGCTCATGGGTAGAGAGAGAGAGATCGGCAAACTTACGATCAATGTACCGTCGGACATCAGGAGTGAGGAGGGACGCCGGAGGAGAGGTAGGGCCACCAGCGACAGCAGCAGGAGTGGGAGCAACAATAGGAGCCGCACGAGCCCTTGCCTTTGATTTGGCAAGAGGGGTAGGTTTAGGATCACCAACCGGACAGTGAGTGAGGTCCACCCCATTGGCCTCAAGGATCATGGTGATGTACATGCCAAACAGCAGGGAACGATGGGGAGAGTCCCGGATGAGCATCATGGTGTAAATGATGGATTTGGCCAGAGAGAAGGGCTGCCGGGAGACTAGATAGTACATGCAGATGAGCTCCTCAGAAGTCAGGCTGTCCATGTTTCCGGACTTGGGGGTCAGAGTGTGGCAGAGGATACGATGCATGTCATGGAAGAAGGGACTCAGATCCTTGTCTTCCGGGCGTTGAACAAGTGACCCGCCACAGATGTTGAAGAGAAACTCCTCATAAGACATGTCAGACGAGAAAGAGATGTGGTCAATGGTGGCCGAAAGGGAGCGATATACCTTTCGTTCATCAAGACCTAGGATGGAAGCCAAGGAAGCGGCGGTGACGGTGAACTTAACGCCTCCAACCTTGGTCTCGAACTCGGGCCCTTCCTTAGCGGGAACGAGGTTGCAATAGAACATGCGGATGGCATGGGGATAAAAGTTGACCTGACGCTCGAGGAGTTGATCGATGCGGGCGAAAAGGAAGTGATCACGATGGTCTTTAAAATTGATCCAGGAAATGGGTTTGCCGACGCAGATGGGAGCCTTGTGGAAGAAGGAGAACCACTCCCGGGAGTGAGAGGCCGACTTGAAAATGGCTGGATTGTGGCCTTGAGACGGTTGAGGGACGAAGAGGGCAACGGAAGGAGGCTGAGCGGAGGAGGAACTGCCATCATGGCGCTGACGCTTTGTGTGAGAGGCCATGGAGGAGGAGAGGGAAAGGAGAAAGAGAAGAAGGGTGAAAGTGTGGATGGTGGTGAATGTAATGACCCGCTCCGCCCTAGCGGAACGCCGATCCCAAACGGCAAGTGCAACGACTCAAACGAGCCGTCGACCCGAAGAGTTCTTTCGACCCGATGAAGTATCGATGCGAATCGATGCAAGGCTTACATTGGCCCGACAAGATGAATCCAGACTTAGACTATCGAAGGCGCACTCGGAGTATCGCTCGGCCGATGCAAACATCGCTAAGGTGGGTGGCTCCGATGAACCCGTCTTTGCTTAGCCTAGACACATAACAAAACGGACACATTCACGAGAATCGCTAGGCGATAACATCTTGCATGCTAATAAATGACTCAACGCACCTAGCTAAGGGAGTAATCCCAACTTGTATGCTTGTATAGAATATGGAAAGGAACATGGAAAATACGAGAACTCTCGTACCGCGCGCCACGCTCGTGCTAAGGTACGAGCATGCGTTTGACAATGAAACAATGAATGGTTTACAACAATAAAACAGGAAGACTATCAACATAGTCGTTCCGAGTAGAGTTTAGCAACATTGAAAGGCTATGGGACCAACGGGTAGCCAGGGCGACTCCCGCACAGGGAGTTGCAAAATGTATGACTGAATAAGTGAATGAATGAATCAACGAATGAATGAACGAATATGTGAAAGAATTAATGAATGAACGAACAAGAGAAAGAAAGAAAGAAAGAAAAGAAAGAATGAATGAAAGATAAGAAAGAAAAGAATGGTTAGCGACAGGTATGACGGGCATGTGCAACGGGGCTCGCTACCCGCGCTGCACGGACGCCAACCTGGTCGATAACGTAAGAAGGCTAAGGGTTAGCCTACGGCTCGGAGACAGCCGTTAAGTTAAAAAAGACAATTTAATACGAAATGGTCGTGGACAAACGGTACGAGCGAGGGGTGGCGTATGCTGTGCCGTAAAGAGAAAGGGATTCCGCGGCATTGTCAAAGTGTGAAGGACTTGCCGGCCCGGACGGAATCAAAAAGGGGCTTACGGGCTTAACTGGGGGAGGCTTGGCCCCAGGAGACGTAAGTGCGGGGTATTTTTCAAGAGACTATCAGGGTGTACCAGCCGCACGCCATGATAGGTGCGAAAATGCCAAGGGGATAATGTCCAGGATGGCTTGTGGTGCCAGCGACCGATGCATATAGAGTTAAGTGGGCTTTGCTGGTGGCGATCCACGTGCAAGTCCTTGCATTGAAATCAAAGTAATTTATGTTAACAAATGAAGTGCCTTATGAATATGCTTGAAACGTAACACACCAAATGACAATGAGAAATTTATACAAGTGAGTTAGATAACGTGCTTACGACATGCTAAAATCCGAGGCAGGGACACACACTTGACATTGAAAGTTAATATCGAATTGTTGGCTAACTTGGTTTACTTTTAACAGGGAAGGTCGGACGGTAAGTATGGGTAAGTTGTGCATGTATTTCCATGCGACACTCTGAAATCGGTAACACGAGATAGGTTATGACATATGCCATGAAAATGACCCTAAGGCAAGATTAGAAAGACAATGAATGATAGAGATGCACAAAAGTAAATGATACGTGTTTGGTAATGATAGCGTTGTGGGCGAGCTAGCCTCCCCACCAGTGCATAACAATGTACTGATAACCCCACAGTCTACTTGCAGGATGCAGGTATCGTCGGCGGGTGCGGAGCTTCCATCGAACGTGCTAAGGCGCGGAGCCATCTCTGGAGCCTTGGAGCGTTGCAAGGAGCTGGAGCACCATATACAGGACATAATGTATCAGAACATCGCCATGTATCATTCCATCTTGTAAGCCACTTGGCACGCCTTTTATGTTTCAGAGAGAGAGAGCTTGAGAGACTTGTAATATCGGCCTAGCGCCGCTTGTAAACTTATTGAATATCAATAAAGAGTTGGTTTCGCTTCAACTTGTGTTCATTTATTTTCTGCTGCAAACAGGGACACTCTGTGCGACTCTGTGGCCTAGAAATCAAATCGGCCGTTTCTGGACTTGGCCTTGCACGGGCGCAACCTAGGCCCGTGCGGCATCACGCCTTAGCGAGGACGATCGCTCCTACGGGAGCGGGGCGTGACATAGTGGTATCAGAGCACGGCTTTACGTCCTTGGACTTCATTTCGATTCTCTCAGTTTTGAAAGCTCGATTGGGAAACAAAAGAAGTGTACGCTCTCTCTCAATGTGCCTTGGGATGTTCCATACAATAAGTCTAATACTTTCAAAAGCTCGTATGAGTACTCGGTTGAACGGGACCGATAGGCGAAGGCCTTTGTGCCAAACCACGACGGACTTGAGTTGGAAGGAACCGATGCTAAGAGTTAGCAAACGTGAGGCGTGCTTGAATAAGCTTACGCTGACGATAGCAAACGAGTACACGAGACCGAAGTATAGTACGAACGGGATGGATTTGCACGCAGCCTTTTGGCTAAGTTGTGCAGAGTATCGCGCACCCAGACCCTTTGGTGTAAACGAGATGCGAGCGGGATCGGTTATTGCTCGAGCGAGAATAAGTTAGCGTGCAAACTCGAATATAGTCCACACGGGATAGCCATGCACACAGCCTTTTGGCTAAGTTGTGTCATGCATCGCGCACCTCGACTTTTTGGTGCGAACGAGTTGCGAGCGATATCAAGTATCGTTCGGTCGGGAAACGGAGATACACTTAGAGTGTATGTCGATAGGGATGCTATCGAAGTAACGCTTAGGCATACGCGAAGGATTGGCTTGGATTTTGAGGATTTGTGCGAACGACTTAGTACGTCGAGGCGACGTGAGCGATCACGCTGAGATTCGTCGAACGAATCTGAAGGATGTCTTAGCGCCTGACGCAAACATGATTGAGGAGTAGATTGTATGGCTTGAATCCGAGTGGTGTATGCGATAGGCTCGGAGAAGAATAAAAATGAGTGTCGATGACTAGTCGAGTGGCTCGAACCCTGAGTGGTGTATGGACGTCATAGAAATTGTTCGAGCGAGAATAAAGGATTTACGGGTAGAACGAGTATGTTGGCGAGGCGATACGATCGCACAAAGCCTTAGAACGTGTCACGCTTAGTTGGTTGTGACTTCAAAAGTCCCGAACGAGATGTCGTTGGACTTGTCAATGGACAACGCGAGTTAGAAAATGGTTCGGAATGATGAATGGAAATGAATGGTCTTGATCGAGGAAACCTAGAGGATCGCGCGTACGATTTCGGATTGATTCAAAGAAAGTGTGACTTGGGTTTAGAACAACGATCTTGAAATAAGCTTGAGGAAGAGCGACGAAACTTGATCTTGAATATTAAATGAAATTGTGGAATATCCAACTCGGACAACGGCATCGTCGCACGACTCGAAATTGGTTGCAAAGGAAGATCGTCAGGTTACGCATATCGTCGATGGTATTGAGGCGTATCAAAGATCGATATGCGATAACTCGGGGGCACTCTGACTCGGCAAATGACGGTCGTGCAAATGTCATTGTTCCGTTGGATGCTATACTTGAAATGTAAAAAAAAAAAGTGTCGAAGAAAAGATAGACTTGGCTCGAGGATTTTCTAGTTGAACGCATGACGGTCGGACTATCGAATAGAGATCTTGGCTTGGAGGAAATGGAATGCTTGGATTTGCTTCGTTGACAACCACAACGTTGACATTCTTGTCTTATGCGAGCGCAACTCTAGCCTCGCACATGCGTCGCGCCGGATTAGGACGGTCACTCCGCGTGAGCGTCGATATGGTGATTCATACGGCGGGAGTGATTGAACTTGGATGGCGTGGCAATCTGATTGCTTCGACTTGTGGTTTGACGCGAAGGTGGACTCGAGAATGAATTTGTAACTTGAGGATTGAGTAGGTCCAATCCGCGTATCGAGAATGGGTTAGTCTAAAACTCAAACAAGAGTTACGCCCCGATGAGAATGATTATTCCGCGGGAGCGTTGCATGGTGATTCATGAACCGCCGTGGATAATCGGACTCGCGTGAGATTGGGGCGCAATGTATTGTCGAGCTGGATAACCTCGTGATCGAATACGTGAGTTGGTTAGAACTGGTGATTGAATAAAATTGAATATGGGCAACGTAAGTCTTGATGCGAATTAGGTGATCATGCTCGATGTTTAGAAATCTGAGTGACGCGAGCTTGGGTAGAAACTCCTGTCCAAAACGAACAAATGGTTTGACCATAGGATTTGGGGCGAGCGTCGTGCAACGACCTTGCATGATGAGCCACGGACGTGACGTGTAACTATGACCTTGTGAGCTGACCTAGCGGATAGGCGGACGACCCTATACCGAGTGATTGAACCTGTGCAATGGCATTTACAGTATCGTCTGGATGGACGATAGACTCGTGGCAGCAAGACTTAGAGTAGGACGGGGAACAGGGAGTGTGCGTGAACGACGACGAAATTGGCCCCAAACGAAGGGAATGATAGGGATGGATGATGCGCAAGTAAAGTTGGTATAACGAATTGAATCATGGGTCGGAAGACGTACTCGATGATAGTGCAATACTTGGTTTTGAATCGGACGGACATTACTTAGGCTTGGTCGACCCTGCTAAGAAGAAATCATACTGATTTCGTGGACAAGAGCGCTTGATAAGCGAACCGGATCATCTCGAGGACCGAGATAAACGATATGTGATACACACGTGAGTTCGGTTTTAAATCAAAGTTAGCAAAACGATCGGCAAATCGAAACTATCACGAGTAGCTTGTCCGACTTCGCTAGTCGCTAAGCTTGGTTGAAATGTACGTATTCGGGGGACGCCTTGAATGCGTGCACGATCCAAACTCAGCGATATGATGAACTCGAATGTAGCTGCAAGTGGGTGTTGAGATGCGCATGATGGAATGAGTGAGTTTGCCACAGCCTACGACTCTCGAGTTTGGTAAAATACGACGCACCTCGTGCGACCGTTTCAGTCCCACGATACAACGAAGTAGCAACCGAGTCGAAGAAACACTTGAATTGAATAAGTGCCATCAACTCTAAAATGAATGAAAAGTTACTCAATAAAAATCGATCAAACGTATGCGACACGGAACTTGGAAAGGTATCGAGTATAGTACGGTGCCATAGAACGATAGAGCCGTTCGATAGGGATTGCCTAAGAAACACGACGACGCGAGTTAAGGAATGGTAGGATGACCCGCACTCAGGAAGTCTCGAGGACGAGACTTGTTTTGAGTGGTGTATTATGTAATGACCCGCTCCGCCCTAGCGGAACGCCGATCCCAAACGGCAAGTGCAACGACTCAAACGAGCCGTCGACCCGAAGAGTTCTTTCGACCCGATGAAGTATCGATGCGAATCGATGCAAGGCTTACATTGGCCCGACAAGATGAATCCAGACTTAGACTATCGAAGGCGCACTCGGAGTATCGCTCGGCCGATGCAAACATCGCTAAGGTGGGTGGCTCCGATGAACCCGTCTTTGCTTAGCCTAGACACATAACAAAACGGACACATTCACGAGAATCGCTAGGCGATAACATCTTGCATGCTAATAAATGACTCAACGCACCTAGCTAAGGGAGTAATCCCAACTTGTATGCTTGTATAGAATATGGAAAGGAACATGGAAAATACGAGAACTCTCGCACCGCGCGCCACGCTCGTGCTAAGGTACGAGCATGCGTTTGACAATGAAACAATGAATGGTTTACAACAATAAAACAGGAAGACTATCAACATAGTCGTTCCGAGTAGAGTTTAGCAACATTGAAAGGCTATGGGACCAACGGGTCGCCAGGGCGACTCCCGCACAGGGAGTTGCAAAATGTATGACTGAATAAGTGAATGAATGAATCAACGAATGAATGAACGAATATGTGAAAGAATCAATGAATGAACGAACAAGAGAAAGAAAGAAAGAAAGAAAAGAAAGAATGAATGAAAGATAAGAAAGAAAAGAATGGTTAGCGACAGGTATGACGGACATGTGCAACGGGGCTCGCTACCCGCGCTGCACGGACGCCAACCTGGTCGATAACGTAAGAAGGCTAAGGGTTAGCCTACGGCTCGGAGACAGCCGTTAAGTTAAAAAAGACAATTTAATACGAAATGGTCGTGGACAAACGGTACGAGCGAGGGGTGGCGTATGCTGTGCCGTAAAGAGAAAGGGATTCCGCGGCATTGTCAAAGTGTGAAGGACTTGCCGGCCCGGACGGAATCAAAAAGGGGCTTACGGGCTTAACTGGGGGAGGCTTGGCCCCAGGAGACGTAAGTGCGGGGTATTTTTCAAGAGACTATCAGGGTGTACCAGCCGCACGCCATGATAGGTGCGAAAATGCCAAGGGGATAATGTCCAGGATGGCTTGTGGTGCCAGCGACCGATGCATATAGAGTTAAGTGGGCTTTGCTGGTGGCGATCCACGTGCAAGTCCTTGCATTGAAATCAAAGTAATTTATGTTAACAAATGAAGTGCCTTATGAATATGCTTGAAACGTAACACACCAAATGACAATGAGAAATTTATACAAGTGAGTTAGATAACGTGCTTACGACATGCTAAAATCCGAGGCAGGGACACACACTTGACATTGAAAGTTAATATCGAATTGTTGGCTAACTTGGTTTACTTTTAACAGGGAAGGTCGGACGGTAAGTATGGGTAAGTTGTGCATGTATTTCCATGCGACACTCTGAAATCGGTAACACGAGATAGGTTATGACATATGCCATGAAAATGACCCTAAGGCAAGATTAGAAAGACAATGAATGATAGAGATGCACAAAAGTAAATGATACGTGTTTGGTAATGATAGCGTTGTGGGCGAGCTAGCCTCCCCACCAGTGCATAACAATGTACTGATAACCCCACAGTCTACTTGCAGGATGCAGGTATCGTCGGCGGGTGCGGAGCTTCCATCGAACGTGCTAAGGCGCGGAGCCATCTCTGGAGCCTTGGAGCGTTGCAAGGAGCTGGAGCACCATATACAGGACATAATGTATCGGAACATCGCCATGTATCATTCCATCTTGTAAGCCACTTGGCACGCCTTTTATGTTTTAGAGAGAGAGAGCTTGAGAGACTTGTAATATCGGCCTAGCGCCGCTTGTAAACTTATTGAATATCAATAAAGAGTTGGTTTCGCTTCAACTTGTGTTCATTTATTTTCTGCTGCAAACGGGGACACTCTGTGCGACTCAGTGGCCTAGAAATCAAATCGGCCGTTTCTGGACTTGGCCTTGCACGGGCGCAACCTAGGCCCGTGCAGCATCACGCCTTAGCGAGGACGATCGCTCCTACGGGAGCGGGGCGTGACAGTGAAAAGGAGAGAGGAAGGAGTTTATAGAGAGTAGAGGGGTGTAATGAAGAGTCATAATGGTTTGGAACGGATAGAGAGGGGAAGTGAACGGATAGAGAGGCGCCTGGCGCTTCGAATATCGCGCCTGTGCCCGAAAGTCGAAAAATCCGGCTGATTTTACCGGAATTCCGACGGAAGATCCGGGTAAAGTATTGATGGACAATAAAGCGGGTAGGTGAAAAGTCATGTCCCATTAATAGGGTAGCCGTTTGCAGCCGGAAATTACGGAGGGCAATAAATGCGGAAGATCCGCGGAGTTCCGCGATAATCCGGCGGATTTTCCGAACTATTCCAGAAAAACTTACTGGAATTGAACGGATTATCCGGCGGATAGTTGCGGAATTCCGGCGGAAAATCCGGGGAAGCAGAATAATGTCAATCAGAGAGATGAAGAAGACCGAGTTCGCCGCAAATGAAGGTGAATCGATCTTCAGAAAGTGGTTTGGTGAAAATATCAGCAAGTTGATGAGTGGTGTCAATAAATTCAAGACAAACATCACCTTTAAGCTGATGATCTCGAAGAAAGTGATGTCTTATCTCTATGTGCTTGGTGCGAGAGTGACAAATCGGATTTTTCTTGAGATTAATGGAGCTAGTATTATCACATTTAATAGGAATGCAATGAGAAGAAATACCATAATCTACTAGTGTTTGTGTCATCCAAAGAATTTGTGCACAACAACACCCTGCCGCTATGTACTCTGCTTCAGTGGTTGAAAGAGCGACAGAGTTTTGCTTCTTACTAAACCACGATACCAAGGACTTCCCGAGGAATTGACATGTGCCACTAGTGCTTTTTCGGTCAAGCTTGCATCCGGCAAAATCCGCATCCGAAAAGCCGTGAAGCTCAAAGGATGAGGATTTCGGATACCAAAGACCCATGTTAATGGTGCCTTTGAGATAACGAAAAATGCGCTTAACGGCAGTCAAATGTGATTCCTTTGGATTAGCTTGATATCGTGCACACAAGCAAACACTAAACATGATATCCGGACGGCTAGCAGTTAAATAAAGTAAGCTACCGATCATACCTCTATACTTACGAATGTCGACCGATGTGCCATCTTCATCATTGTCAAGCTTGGTCGTTGTAGCCATAGGGGTTCTCATTGATTTGGATGAGTCAAGGTCGAAACGCTTGAGGAGATCCCTTATATATTTTGCTTGATTGATGAAGGTTCCTTTAGGTCCTTGCTTGATTTGTAACCCCAAGAAGAAGGAGAGTTCACCCATCATACTCATTTCAAACTCTTCCTGCATAACTTTGGCAAATTCTACACAAAGTGTGTTGTTAGTAGAACCAAAAATAATATCATCAACATAAATTTGAACCAATAAGAGAGTCCCATCATGGGATTTAATAAAAAGTGTGGTGTCAACTTTTCCCTTTGAAAAATTGTGAGAAACAAGAAAAGAGCTAAGACGCTCATACCAAGCACGTGGAGCTTGTTTGAGGCCATAAAGGGCTTTATGAAGTTTGAAAACGTGGTTAGGAAATTGAAAATCTTCAAAACCGGGAGGTTGTTTAACATAAACTTCCTCCTTAATAATACCATTAAGAAAAGCACTCTTAACATCCATTTGAAATAGCTTAAAGTCATTAAAACAAGCAAAGGCACAAAGCATACGAATGGATTCAAGACGTGCAACCGGAGCATAGGTTTCGTCGTAGTCAATGCCTTCCTCTTGGTTATAGCTTGGGCAACCAATCGGGCTTTGTTACGAGTCACTAACCCATCTTCATTTAGCTTGTTGCGAAACACCCATTTAGTTCCAATAATGGGATGATTGCTAGGTTTTGGGACAAGTTCCCAAACCTTGCTTCGCTCAAATTGATTAAGCTCCTCTTGCATAGCTATCATCCAAAATTCATCAAGAAAAGCATCATTAACATTTTTAGGCTCTACTTGAGAGATAAAAGCCACATTGGCACAAAGATCACGAGTGGCGGATCTTGTGCTAACACTTGAGGAAGGATCCCCAATGATGAGCTCCTTAGGATGATTGGTGACAAATCTCCATTCTCTTGGGAGATCCTTTGGAGGAGGCTCGAGAGGAGGAGACTCTTTTGATGGGGTCATAACTTCATTGTTAGATGAAGAAGGACGATCCTCAATAGAGGAGTTCTCCAATCCAAACGAGATGTCATCAATATCCTCGGAGGAGGAGAATGTAGAAGAGTTGAGTTCATTAAAAGAGACATTGATTGACTCTTCGACAACAAGACTTCTTTTATTAAAAACACGAAAACCTTTGCTATGAGTAGAGTATCCAAGGAATATTCCTTTATAGGCTTTTTCTTCAAACTTGCCTAGGTTATCCTTGGTATTCAAAATAAAACAATTGCAACCAAAAACCTTGAAATATTCAATAGAAGGAATTTTGTTAAACCAAAGCTCATAAGGAGTCTTTTTAGTAATAGGTCTAATTAAGACCCTATTAATTACATGACATGCCGTATTGACGGCTTCCGCTCAAAAATATTGAGGGAGCTTATATTGGTTTAACATGACCCGGGCCATATCGCCAAGGGTTCTATTCTTTCTCTCCACAACACCATTTTGTTGAGGAGCACGGGGACAAGCAAAATCATGTCCAAAACCATTCTTTTTACAAAATCTTTTGAAATCAACATTATCAAATTCACCTCCATGATCACTCCTAATTTTGTTAATAGAAAAGCTTTTCTCATTTTGAACACGTTTACAAAAAGCAACAAATTCACGAAAAGTATCACTTTTGCAAGCAAGAAAAATAACCCAAGTAAATCTCGAAAAATCATCAACTAAAACAAAGGCATAGAGTTTGCCACCAAGGCTAGCTACTCTACTAGGCCCGAAAAGATCCATATGAATAAGTTGAAGGGGTCTTGTGGTACTCACAGAGTTGATGGATTTGAAAGATGACTTGGTCAACTTACTTTTCTCGCATTCTTCACAAACCATATCCTTCTTGAAGGGGATACTAGGAAGTCCTCGTACAAGCTTCTTGGAGGCGAGGCGAGAGATAGTATCCATGTTGGCGTGTCCAAGCCTCATGTGCCAAAGCCAACTCTCATCGTTCTTTGCGACTAGGCACCTGTCATTGTTAGTACCTTCAACAAGATAAAGAACATAAATATTGTTTTCTCTAATGCCTTCATACACAATAGTTCCATTGGAGCTATCGGTAATGTAGCATTTGAGTTTAACAAACTTGATATCATAGCCATTATCGGTAAGATGGCTAATACTAAGGAGGTTATGCTTGAGATTTGTAACAAGACATACATTATTAATACAAGGATAAGGAGGAGAACCGATATTACCATTTCCAATAATATAACCTTTTAGATTGTTACCGAAGGAGACGTGTCCTTCCTTCTTCATCGATAGCGTTGTAAAAAGTGAAGCATCACCGGTCATGTGCCGTGAACAACCGCTATCGAGAATCCACTTGCTTCTAGCATGAGAAGGATTCGTCACCTACAACATAAGTTGAAGATGAACAATTTGGTACCCATGATCTTGTGGGTCCTTGAGTGTTAGTCTTAGGAACCCATTTAAGAACTCTCATGTCAACTTGTTTTCTTGTATAACATAAATTAGAAGTATGACCAAGCAAACCACAATAGTTGCACATTAAAGAAGATCTAGAAGAAGAAGTGTGAGTGTTGTGCATATGTGAGTCTCTAGTGTGAGATGTTCTACCATGAGTGTTATGATGATAGTAAAATGCATGATGAGATGTTTTCTTTTTAACAAAGGGTCCTTTTCTTGTGTTAGAAAAGGAGTTGTGTGTAGTGTTCATGTAATGGTTATGCATAGCATTGTGATGAGTGTGGGGGTGTCTTGGAGCATGCATGTGAGTGGTATTCTTATTACTTAAAATCTTACTCCGTGTAAGAAGATCATTATACTTTATAGAAGTGGAATATTCTCTTCTATTAGCATCTCGACATTTGCGCATAGCAAATTCATAAGAGCTTCTCATGGATTGAATCTCATCATCCTTTTTCTTGATGGTGTCAAGAGATTCTTGAAATTTTAGTCTCAAAGACTCCATTTCATCCGTGTCGGAAATAGGAGATTTTCCCTTCACATCACTAATGATGCTTGAGAGCCTCTCTACTTCAAGTTGAAGAGCCTCAACCTCCTTAAGAGATTTCTTGTATTTATTCCGAACACCTTTGTGTTCTTCATGTAACTCAAGAATGGCTTTCTCCAAATCATCATAGGTAAGAGTGTTTAAGGAAAAATCATCAAGTACCTCATCGGTTGCCATGAGACAAACGTTGGCATTGTGTTTGCACTCCTTGTCGTTGTCGGAGTCGCTCGCGTCGCTTTCACACCAAATGCTAGTGTTGGCGAACTTTCTGGAGGACGAGCTTCCCTTGCTTGGCTTCTCGTACTTGCTTGAGTCTTTTCGTACCATCGGACAATCCCTCTTGATGTGTCCGGGTCTTCTGCATTGATAGCATGCCGGATCTTCTTCATTGTCCCGTCTAGAGCGGTTGGCCTTGTTGAACTTTAAGAACTTCCTGAAGTGCTTAGCTGTGAGAGCTATTTCTTCATCGTCGTCCGACTCATTGTCGTCGGAGCTATCCTTGGAGTAGGACCTTGATGCTTTGAGAGCAAGAGTCTTCTCCTTTTCTTTGGTCTTCTCCTTCTCCTTCTCTTGAATGGAGGATTCCTCTTGATCCTTCATGTCAAGCTCGTGAGTCATCAGCTTACCCATGAGGGTCTCTAGGTTCATGACGGTTAGATCGTTCCCTTCAATGATTGCGGTAGCTTTAGGACTCCAAGCTTTCGTCAATCCTCTAAGAATCTTCCTCATCTTTTCATGAGCGGGATATTCCTTTCCAAGAGAAGAGAGAGGGTTAATAATATCACCAAAGCGAGTAAACATGCTAGCAATAGATTCATCATGCTTCATTTTAAAAGACTCATATTCTTGCGTGAGTCTACTGATCTTAGATTCCTTCACTTGTGAAGTCCCCTCGTGTGTGACTTCAAGTAACTTCCAGATCTCATTGGAAGTCTTGCAAGTAGAGATTCGATTGAATTCACTACTGTCGAGAGCACAATAAAGAGCGTTCATTGCCTTGGCATCTCGACAAGCAAGCTTCTTGATATTTTCAGTGAGTGTTTCCCGAAGGGTGTCAGAAGCAATATCCTCAACAGCTCTGGAAGGAGCAGGGTGGCCATTTATCACGCAATCCCATAAATCGAAGTCTATGGACTTGAGATAAATGCCCATCCTAATCTTCCAATAGTTATAGTTGGTACCATCAAATAGGGGAGGCCTATTTGTGGAGTGTCCCTCATTGTGAAACATGTTGATGCTAGGGTTAGAGGCCATGGATCACTCAAGGGTGTAAATCCAAATCAAGAGAACGAAGCTCTGATACCAATTGTAGAACCCTAGAGGGGGGGGGGGGGGGTGAATAGGGAAATTAAAATTAAACTATAACAAATGATGCAATAAAGAGTAAGGAGTAGAAAGATCAAACGCAAACGCAAGGATGTATCCTGGTATCCTCTTTTGAGGCAATCCAGTCCCGGAACTCTCTCCGGCTTTAATCCACTATTATGCAAATAGTACACACGAGTTTGGATCCGAAGAACTCGCCAACTTCAACACGAGTTTGGATCCGAAGAACTCGCCAACTTCTACACACGAGTTTTCTTACGAAGGCTCGCCAACTTCAAAGAAAAGGAAAGGATGCTTTGATCTTCTAAACACTTGAAGATCGAAAGTAAAAGCTCTTGAGATACTCTAGCACTTTGGGTTGGATGACAATTGAAGATTTGGTAGAGTAGTAATGGTGAAGCTCTTTTGGTTGTTGAGTAAATTTAAAGCTTGGAAGAGATAGCCTTTAAGAGGAGAGACAAAGCCTCTTTTATACAAATCCAACATCATAAAGGCAATACAGCCGTCGAACGGATTATCCGCCGGATTTCCGCGGAAATCCGTCGGATTATCCGTTCAACAGTAACGGTCATAAAAAGAGCCGTTGGATGCATTAAATGCATCTGTCAGATGCCGTTGGATTTGAATTTCAAGTTGCAAAAAGGTCAGGCGGATTATCCGTCGGATTTCAGCGGAAGTCCGGCGGATGATCCGAACTGTGGTCTCACAAACTTGCTGTGAGGGGTTCGGATGATCCGCCGGATTTTTGCGGATTTCCGTCGGATTATCCGAACTTCTCCTCACATACTTGCTGTGAGGGTTTCGGATGATCCGTCGGATTTTCGCGGTTTTCCGTCGGATTATCCGAACTTTTCCTCACATACTTGCTGTGAGGGGTTCGGATGATCCGTCGGATTTTCGCGGATTTCTGTCGGATTATCCGAACTTCTCCACACATACTTGCTGTGAGAGATCGGATAATCCGGCGAATTTATCCGAAAATCCGTCGGATTTTCCGTCTCCTCTGAATGACTTCTTCACCATTTCTATCTTTATAAATGTCATCTTAGCAAAGTACGTACATGGATTCCTAGTAGAATACAGACTCTTAAAGAGCAGGAACCGCCATCTTCTATGTAGACTTTAAGCAGGGTTTTGCATTGTTTACTCCAACGTCTCTTGTAGTAAAACGTCATCTTGATACTGGAGAAATGTAAGACCGCAAAGGGCGTCTTTTGGGAAGTGCCTGTGAAAAGCAGAGACTAAAAAGAGATACAGGGGTTAATGTGATCAATGTATCAAAATAGATGTGCCAACAGAGGAAACCCCGATTGTCGAAACTGGGCCCAAGTCAACCAAAGGAAGTGGCACGCTCGCCTGATGAGCGTATCCCTCCGATCGTGCTGTCTCCTGTGGAGGAGACTTTGGATGATGTTGCCACCGTGGAAGTCACCAGTACTTTGGGCTACGGTGGAGATGATACTGCAGGTGGAGTGGCACCTGAGGATGTTGACTCCGCTCATTGGAGAGGTGGAGATGAAGTAACCCTAGAGGGGGGTAAATAGGGTCAAGCTAACTAATCAAGCACTTAGCACAAGCTAATGAAAAATTTAAAAATATAAGTGCAAGAGAAGAAGCAACAACAATACCGACACATGATATATCCTGGTATCCTCCCAAGGGGCACTCCAGTCCCGGAACTCTCTCCGGCTTTAATCCACTATTTGAGTAAATAGTTACACATGAGTTTGGATCCGAAGAACTCGCCAACTTCAACACGAGTTTGGATTCGTAGAACTCGCCAACTTCTTACACGAGAGCTTTAGTCCGAAGGCCTCTCCGACTTCAACCGAGAGTTTGGATACGAAGACTCTCCAACTTCAACCGAGAGTTTGGATCCGAAGACTCTCCAACTTCAACCATTCATGCTAGGTTTTGATCTCCTTATACAACAAGATGAAGATCTTACTTTTCAACTCAATAACTCTAACACAATTTGTGGATGGCAATTGAAAGCTTTGTAGGGTTTTTTGTGGGTAGGCTTTGGTGGTTTAGAAAATTTTAGGCTCAAAGCATTAACCTTGAATGGAGGGGTTCAAGGCTATTTATAACCAAAGTATTGAAAAGAGCTCAAAGGCAACTTTTCAGTCAGCGATCGGTATACCGTCGGTACGAACCGGTATACCGTCGGAATACCGGTCTGGAATTACAACGGCTAGAAATATAGCCGTTGGGATCATTAAATGTTCGAAATTCGACTGTTGGATTTTCAACGTTACTGAATCGGTATACCGTCGGTATAGATCGGTATTCCGTCGGTATGCCGATTTTTTAGACAAAAACTTTCTGTGAACAAAAATTGATATACGTCGGTATTAAACCGGTATACCGTCGGTATGCCGATTTTCACCCAAAAATGATCCTGGGCTAATTTCTACCCTAGATTTCGATTTTGCCATCCATTTCTTGTGTTTACAATTATTCCTAAGACTCATTACAGACTCCAGATATACTTAGGCAGGTGTAGGCTTCTTCAGAGTCTTGAAATGATGATGGCATGGCTTGGCTTCTTCCTTTGATAGGTGATGGCTTTTTTCCTTGGCGGCAGCTGTCCAAAGATATCCAGTTTATGAAAACTGAATACCTTTCGGGAGCTTCGTCCCCGAACCCCTGACGAGGGGCGCTGCCCCCTCGACCCCCGTCTTCTTACCGGGCAGCGGAACCCCCCAGTGCGTGGCTACGGAGATGTCGTTGGGTGGTTCAGAGAAATCTTATGGGATCCGTCGTCTTTGACCCACCATGATTTCTTTATTACATATGTCCACATTGATCTTGCTTATTACTTTTCTGCATGTACATGTTAGACGAACAAAGCAATATACATGTAGCAAATATGATAAGATAAAGCACAGTAGGACAATGCTAAGTTTAAGTATAAGAGCTATAGTGGTAGCATAAATATTAGTGATATCATAATGTTAAACTTAATTGAATAACCATAATCAAAACATAGTTTTGATTTTGGTAACTCAATTAAATTGAAGATATATATAATAAAAACTCATATCACTAATAAGTAAAATAATAAACACATATCACCAAAGGTATAAGTATAAGTAGAAATGCTATAGTGATAGTATGAAGATTAGTGATAATAAAATGCTAAACTTAATAGATTAACCATATTCAAAAACATGGTACAATCATTGGGCCAACAATCTCCCCCTTTTTTATTATGACAAATCGGTTATGTTTAGTATGGATACAATAGATGCATGTGTCACTAATATACAAAAGACATAAGCAATATCACTAAAAGCATACTACTTCTATTACTTATAAATACATACTTAAACTTACTTCTCCCCCTTTAACATGATAAAAAATAGGCTCTCCCGTACTAAGAGATAAAATAGAATCAATCTCAAGCATAGAAATCAGAGCATGGGAAAGTCATAGACAATCATGATCAAGATATACTAATGAAAAACAATGGGAGAAGGGTGTAATGACAAGTTTATAAAGCTACATTGCCAATGTAGAACATCAAATTTTTTAAAAGAAGCACGTCAAAACACAATATAGTTGGTAAAACAAATAAAATTGATAAACAGTCAAAAAATAGTTTTACCAACTTTAAATCCAAGAAAGAAATTCCAAAACATAATATTATATGAATTAAAACTCTAGTTTTGGAAGGAAGCGATATACCAATTGAAATAAAAGATTTCAATCAAGGATTTCAGTCAAAAGCCCATGGGGATTAGATAATTGCAAAGTAATTGATATTAAAAAAATACCAATTGAGATAGTTGGAAGATATAAATTTTATACCAATTAAAATATAAACTTGAAACATTGATCAAAAGGCCATTTGAAAGTCAAAATTGTCCACAAATAAATAGTGGAACAAATAATGAATGATCAGTGAAATAGAGCAATTGATATAAAATAATCCTTTATTTGCAAAATCAATTTGCTTACCAAAGTTAATGCATGTGAACTCAATTATCTTATCATGCTATTTGAATATCCTTTAGATAAACATGAAGGTACAAGAGAAAAATACTTGAGAAAGAGACATTCAATCGACTTGAATGCTCCCCCTCAAAGTATTACCAATATAGATAAACAAGAATTTTAGGTAAGTCCTCAATAAGAAATGCCAAATCAATTAAGCATATAAGGAAAGCCAAAACAATGAAAGCACAATAGTCATCAAGATAAGATATGAAAGTTAATATTAACAAGATGACTTATTTAATCCATATAAAAGAGAGAGATAAATAATAAAGACACTTGCATACACTCTCATAAATCCTTCACAAATAAAAATATCACGACCTCAACCAATAGGATATGAAATAGAAGAGAATATGGGTCCATGATGAACTAGGTATACGACATATTACAGGGTTTAAATGAATTGAATGAATTAGTTTGCTCCCCCTCAAAATATGCATATAGTTCCAAAGCACTTATAGCATAAAATATATAACTAAAGGATTTAGGGGTAAATCAAGTCTGGATTTCTTCCCTTTGCTCAATGCATATAAGGCTATAATATCATCAAAAGACGAATAATATCATCTTTATTCAAGAAAAAATATCCAATTAATAGCCGCTAAAGATGAAAAATTAGAAGAATATTCTAATTAAGCACGTATAATCAAAAGATGGCATACATTAATCTATATAGAAGGATCTCATGTTTAAATATGATAGATCAATGTATGTTATCCTTTGAGAAAATGTCATCATGAAAAAGAATAAGTCAATTAAGTACAATCATGATGATAGATAGAATGTAGCTCAAAAATAAAATAAAAATAAAACTCAAATATCATGTCCATGATTATCTAATTAAGAAAGAATCAACCAATTTATTACTTTACATGGACTAGGTATGTTTCACCATATATGTACCCATCAACGGGTAAAATCCAAACATTGCTAATGGTAAATAATAATCCATAAAGTTCAAATAGCAAAGGCCCATATGTGGCAATCCACGAGTAGTCAAAGTAGAGTAATAAATTAGTTTGATAATCACATAATAAGATAATATAGCTAGGACTACTCAACCATTAGGATCTTTTTCAATAAAAATAAACAAATTAAACATGATCCAACAAATCTCATGAAGAAAATTCCAAATCCATATTTATGATAAAATCTCATAAATCAATAAAAAATATGGAAAAAAGTCATTCTCATTTAAATGATTGCAAATATAATCAAAAAGAGATGTAAATGATAATACGATGAAATCATGACTCAAAGTGAGAAAAATTTAAGAGATACTAATGACTAGTATGGAAGGAAGTTAAAGTAAGGAATCACAAACATCTTTTGAAAAACAAGATCAAATCAAATGTTTGTCTAACTAGTTTTAGAGAACAAGACATATGTATCTAAAATAGAATACAAATCACATCAAGACAATTCATACATCTTGTTTTTCGAAACTGGCATATCATATATAGATTAAAACGAAAAACAATAGCTAGAAGAGTGAATGTGAACATAGATTATATAACTTAACAATATATCATAACTAAGCAAGCTACATAACTAATTAAGATTAATGAGGTAAGTCATTAACAAGATAAAAGTGCTAATTAAATCTTAAGTCACAAACACTAAAGATACTTGCTTAAGCATAGAGTTCACAATTAAGGGCATACAATTTGAATGATCAAAATGATTTATAGACTCTTTACTAAGCAATGATAAGTGCAAGAAGATAGCAAAAAAATGAACTAACTCTTATCAAAATATGGCTGAAAAGATATTCATAAAAATAATAAAATAAATCTCTTTGCCAAGTATTGAGATTGGTCCAGGATAATAAAATAATAGATCGATCTAGAGAATGCAAAATATTATAGCCATTATGACATAAGTGTATTCTCTAGAAATAGAAAATCTCAACATGAAAGCTCAAACCATTGTAGCTAAAGTCATGAGAAATATGATGTATCAATTACATGTATTCTCATGTGCTACAAAAACCATTGGACAACAATAATTCAAAAGGAAGCATAAACCCAAGGAATGAGCAAGGAAAGATCATTAAGATCAAGAAAGCAAAAGAGAGCTAAAGATAGCAAGAAGCATATTTTTTAAAAAACTTTCATAGTGCGCTATAGAAATATATATATAATATATAGAATAGAAAATATGCACTAATAGAGGAGGTAGTTCTAAAATGCAAGATAAAGACAAAACCGTGTGATTCTTTAAAAGAATATCCATAAATAGTCATGTGCAAGACATTAATAAATATTTTCTCTCAACATCCTAACTTAAAGGTATAAAACAAATAAATATCAAAAGTTAGGAATCATTTATATATATGAAACTATATATATAACGAATAGGCATACATGAAAAGATCAAAAATCAATTAAGAACATGTATCCATAATGCCAACCAAAAAGTCAAGAAGATATCATCAAAAGAAGACTTTAAGAAAGAAGCTAATTGATTCAAGAAGCACAAATTTGGTCAAAGAAATCGATAGCTAAAGTATGAGATAAGCACAAGTTTAAAGGTAACAAGTATAATTAAATACTCTTCAAGTCAATATAAAACTTTAGCTTAACTCATATGCCCACATAAAGATATTTACATTTAAAATATATCAACATAAGAAATACATGATCTACATGTAAATGGAAATTTAATGAATATAGTCATATATTCTTAACGAATGTTTGAAAAACTATCACAAATTCAAAACACATATAAATAAGCTTTATTAGGCAAAGACATAATTGATTCATAAGAGGTTTAATCAAATAAAATATGAGAATCAATAATGAATATATTATATAAGCACAAGGTTAAAATGGAAGTATAAGTATATACTTGTCAAGTGATAAGAAGCTTGTGCTAAACACATATATTCACAAATACCGATTAATGTAAATATGACATATTAAAAATAAATCGACAAAAAAGTAACTATCTCAAAAACTTTAAAGACGGAGAGTTAAAATCATATTAACTCAAATCACAACCAAGCTCCTATGGACTAGAGTGATATGCATGCTTTATAAATAAAGATTAAGAATAACAAGCATGCATATATAAATGTATCACACTAATAGAAAATGAGTGATAAACTACATAGTGTGAACTAATCATTTAAGCCGAGTAACTAGTCATGCTAGATAAAAGAATTAATAAGAAAATTAACTAAGCATGCTAGTATTATATCTCACATTGATTTATATAAAAGGAAACTAAAGGATATCAATGTGAGCTAGTTGCAAGATATCAAGAGAAACATGCTAGATTATACAAATATAACCAATTTAAAGTGAATCATTTAGCATGTTACCAAAGTGGCTCTAGTGGCCACACTTGTGTTGGTGCAATTGCTTGGAAGATGACCTTTAAGCTTTGCAACCACCAACATGCTTCTCGGTGCTATGTCCCTATATAAGAAGCTCCACCTACAATATTAGGCGAAGACTTTGGTGTCCAAATAAACTTGGATCCACATTTGTTAGCTTTAGGGACCCATATACTATTTACTCTAGCATTGGTAGAAAAACTCCTACGAATAGGACAAGTTAAGCTCATGCGTCCAATACGAGAGCAATAGATGCATCTAATACTAGTGTGTGCACATGTATCGAAATAAGTATGATTATGAACATGTGACATACTAGAATGTTGAATATCTCTAGAGTGAGCATACATAAATTTGGTCTTAAGAATATCATGTTCTAATAGCAAATCATCATGCAAACAAGTAAGAAAATCAAATTTAGCATTTAAAGCATAATTCTTTTTTTCAAATAAAGCAATTCTAGAAATAAAATCATCATTTTGTTTCTTTAAAGAGTCAATAGAAGAATCATGCAAATGATTTAGCTCATGTGTTTGCCTCTTAAGATCTTCTATTGATGAGGAAAGAGATTTGATTTTCAAGATTAAAGCCTCATTCAAACTCTTTAAAGAAACACATGATGAGTTTTGGGAATCAAGTCTAGAAAATAAATCATTGTTTTTATTCCTCAATAACTCATTAGTTTCTTCTAAATGAACCACCTTTTCAGAAAATTCTTCATTTGTAAAATGAAGGTTATCAAGAATCTCTAAGGATTGTTTAGCCATGGATTTCCACTTAGAGCATTTCTTGCATTTAGAAGAAACATGATTGTCCATGCTACTAGAAGTAAAATCCTCTTTATCGGAGGAGGAGGAATACGATGCCATAGAAAAATTAACAAGGATCTAATCTAAAGATGTTAAGCCTAACAATAGAGTCCTTGCTTTGATACCAATTGAAGTAACCCTAGAGGGGGGGTGAATAGGGTCAAGCTAACTAATCAAGCACTTAGCACAAGCTAATGGGTAATTTAAAAATATAAGTGCAAGAGAAGAAGCAACAACAATACCGACACACGATATATCCTGGTATCCTCCCAAGGGGCACTCCAGTCCCGGAACTCTCTTCGGCTTTAATCCACTATTTAAGTAAATAGTTACACACGAGTTTGAATCCGAAGAGCTCGCCAACTTCAACACGAGTTTGGATCCGAAGAACTCGACAACTTCTTACATGAGAGCTTTAGTCCGAAGGCCTCTCCGACTTCAACCGAGAGTTTGGATACGAAGACTCTCTAACTTCAACCGAGAGTTTGGATCCGAAGGCTCTCCAACTTCAACCTTTCACAATAGGTTTTGATCTCTTTATACAACAAGATGAAGATCTTTCTTTTCAACTCAATAACTCTAACACAATTTGTGGATGGAAAATGAAAGCTTTGTAGAGTTGTTTATGGATAGCCTTTGGTGGTTTAGAAAATTTTAGGCTCAAAGCATCAACCTTGAATGAAGGGGTTCAAGGCTATTTATAACCAAAGCATTAAAAAGAGCTTAAAGGCAACTTTTCAGTCAGCGATCGGTATACCGTAGGTACGAGTCGGTATACCGTCGAAATACCGGTCTGGAATTGCAACGGCTAGAAATATAGCCGTTAGAATAATTAAATGTTCGAAATTCGACCGTTGGATTTTCAACGTTACTGAATCGGTATACCGTCGGTATAGATCAGTATTCCGTCGGTATGTCAATTTTGTAGATAGAAACTTTCTGTGAACAAAAATCGGTATACCATTGGTATTAAACCGGTATACCATCGGTATGCCGATTTTCATCCAAAAATGATCCTGGGCTAATTTCTACCCTAGATTTCGATTTTGCCATCCATTTCCTGTATTTACAATTATTCCTAAGACTCATTACAGACTCCAAATATACTTAGGCAGGTGTAGGCTTCTTCAGAGTCTTGAAATGATGATGGCATGACTTGGCTTCTTCCTTTGATAGGTGCTAGCTTTTTCCCTTGGCGACAGCAGTCCAAAGATATCCAATTTATGAAAACTGAATACCTTTCGGGGGCTTCGCCTCCGAACCCCCGATGAGGGGCGTTGCTCCCTCGACCCCCGTCCGCTGACCGGGCAGCGGAACTCCCCGAGTGCGTGGCTACGGAGATGTCGTCGGGTGGTTCAGAGAAATCTTATGGGATCCGTCGTCTTTGGCCCACCATAATTTCTTTATTACATATGTCCACATTGATCTTGCTTATTACTTTTTTGCATGTACATGTTAGACGAACAAAGTAATATACATGTAGCAAATATGATAAGATAAAGCACAGTAGGACAATTCTAAGTTTAAGTATAAGAGCTATAGTGGTAGCATAAATATTAGTGATATCATAATGTTAAACTTAATTGAATAACCATAATCAAAACATAGTTTTGATTTTGGTAACTCAATTAAATTTATGATATATATAATAAAAACTCATATCACTAATAAGTAAAATAATAAGCACATATCACCAAAGGTATAAGTATAAGTAGAAATGCTATAGTGATAGTATGAAGATTAGTGATAATGAAATGCTAAACTTAATAGATTAACCATAATCAAAAATATGATACAATCATTGGGCCAACAAAACAGAGTTTTCACAGGGAGTGAAGCAATCTACTATGGGGTCCCCCAAGATTGGCTCCGGGAGGGGTGCTCAAAAGAAGCTGTCAGACAAGCCCCTCCTTATGAGGAGGAAGAATGGGACTCGTCTTTCCCAGACGGCGCTCCTGAAGAAGATGTTGTTGGGGATGATCCCGCAATAAGCAGAGAGAAATATGTCGGAAAGTCGGCCGCTGAACCCTCTCTTTGGGAGGCTTTGGAGAGCCTAATTTCAAAGGCTGCTCCATTGTCTAGCTCTGTTCTTGCCCCGGCGGGTGATATGACTCGCCTGCCGAGTCCGACTCCTGTCCCTAGAGTTGATACTGATGAAGGGGGAGTAACTCGACTGTCGAGTCCTACTCTGGTTTTAAGTGAGAAAGAGGCAAGTGGATCTCCTCTTTTCCCCGATACCAAAAACCCTTCGTTGACGGTAGGAGGATGCGCTCGTGCTGCAAATGTTGTTCCGAGACTGCTGTGGCAGGCTCAGTTGTTGTGGGGCTGCCTGATGCCTATTTAAATAAGGACAAGAGCCCTCTGGTGGAAGATGCACCCTTTCTCCCTCCTGCTTGGGGGGAGGTATCGGGTCCTCAGGGAAGTTCAGGGGTCGTGATTACCGAAACTCCGGTTTCTTCTCCTGATGATATAAGATATGAGGCTCCTGCGAGCCAAGCGACGACTGCGCCCTCAGCCTCAGGTGTGGGAGCTTCTGCAGGAGTTGCTTCCTTGGCTCTTGTAGTGGCTCTGGCAATTCCTACGACGACGCCTTAAGTGCTGGCTGATGCAGATGAATAGGTGAGATTCATGGTCGAGGCCGTCTATGTCACGACCCGCACCCGATATTTGGGCATGAGCCATGGGTATGTCCAACCTACGCCACAGTATCGGCGGTAGAACACTATCTAGTCATCTCTATATTTTATCAAATATAACCATACAGTTTATAGATTTCCACAATACAACCAAAACTCACAGATCAGTCCACAGCAATAAGATATATATACAATAACCACGGTGAGAGAAAAACTAATAACTGATCTGAATAGTCTCGAAGGTAGAGACCAAAATATGATAGATAAAATAATCTCAAGAGAACAAATTGTGCCAAGATGGATGTCCACTACTCAACTCTCATAATCCACAAAATAAAATGAAGTACAATAAATAAAAGAGTTTCCAGAGGCAACTCCTGCACTATAGAATAATATCTATCTAAATATCTCCTACGAAGGGTAGCCCCGTATCCAAGTCCTTCTGCATGCTCAGATCAGGGTCCACAGTCTGCTCATAATAAGTGGTACAGAACTCCTCTAACTCATCACCTAAAATATTAGTTTTCCAGTCATGAATGGAACAAGTACACATATGACAACTATCCGAGACACAATAGAGTCACTGAACATATATATAGCATATGAGAATGAAACTAGAAAGTAACTAGCATCATAGTGTAATGGAAAGGAACATGTAACTCGAGAAATAGGTACCAGAAAGCAATATATAAACTATGGTAACATGGCAAGTATGAAGAACGAGATGAAATAACTTGGAATATTAACTATCTATGTGTATTGAAATATCAGTTTCGATGTGTGAACGGCTAAGGGGTAAATTCGGCACTATGCACGTGTCGTGTGCTGCTGCTATTATTCAAGAATAGACATATGGGATGGAATGGGTAGTACACACGTCTACTAAGATATTTCCCCGCCTAGCTAGTACTCATGGAATCAATCGCAAGTAAGATAAACATAAAAAGATAATCAAAATATACAATAAAATCCATGATACTAAATCCTCGTGTGACGAGCGTGTCAATAAGGAACAAGACATTTGTATAACAGGTAGAGGAAACTATCAGAAACGGTAACAATCAGTATATTCACTTGCCTGTGGTCCTGAGCTGTGGGTATGAGTCGAGCACTGAGTCAGAGTCCACAGAACCTATATTATGAATTGATATTAATCAATACATGAGTTTAAATTAAAATAAGTCTATCCTTTAAATATTGTAAGCTTCCCTACATGTTTATTGGTTTTAAGGGTTTGGACTGTCTTTTAAGTTCAATTATACTCTTTGAAACCTTGCCTTCATTTATCCAAGTTTTTATAGGTATCTATGGAGCACTATCCTTGATACAGTATGGTCATAGCACTCTACCCTACCCTGACACTACCCCTCACTACACCAAACATGGTCATATATCCCATTAGTTACCTACCCGTGACTTAAGACTGAAATTAAGGATAGGATAAAGCTGATACAAGGGACTATGAGCTGAGCTATGAGTATGAGGCTCGAAACATCCAATTGAACAATAGAAATGACCAATAGGAAGACTAACCCCTATTTGTAAAGGCTGATACACAGAGGGAAGAATCAATAATTGGGACACAATAGTATAAAACCACTCCACTCATGGAGTCCTACCTCTGTTCTGTTTTTCCATCAGAGGTTGAAGTGTACATATGTAACCTGGATTTAGTGATCTGCACTACTCAATCCTCATAGCCTATTTTTCTTATGGTGTCACCTAGGCATCTATACTCAGTTTAGCAAAAGGCAGGGTCACTCACAATCATCCTTTCTCCCATCGACACTCCTCTGTCCGGTTAGTAGTCGATTTAATAAGTCCCTCTACTGACACTTCATTCTCCCAAAATTCATATAGATGTGTATACCATATTAGTCCACACCAGGTCTTCGTATTGCTGATACCGATTATCTAGTATCACTATATGCCTGTCTCAACTTGCATGACCAATATCCCCAAAGTCACACGGGTGCACAAACTCTCCTATGAACCCGACCTCATGCTACTTGATGTTGATACTGGTCTATTGACTGATACATTAGAGATGATCTTCATTACTTCTTTTTGCATAGATAACAAATGTGAGATGATAAGATAAGCCAATTGAAAGGATAACATCAGCAGAGGACATAAACAGATACGAGCCCTCATTGTACATACCTAAGCACATCATACAGGCTTGTTAAATCAACCCCCAAACTCTGATACTTACTTACATCGGGTGCCCTACTTCCTATCCCCTTGTTTCTCCCTACTGCTGCCTCCTAAAAACCTAAACACATGCTCCTTAACTCATATGTACCTACCCTATTGTACCCATATGCAACTTACTGATACTAACTAATACCAAGCTACCTTTACTCAAAGGATCCACCTTCATACACTGAGATAAAGGGGTAGGGGATAACACACATATCCCTATTCATGATTCTACTAATCTAATATCCTATAAATATTTGGTACTCGGTATCCTATACATATCTGCTACAGGGTCTTTGAGAGAGGTAAGCACTGCTGCTACTAATGTAGGCAGCAAGTCTTGGGTCATGAGCAGCAAGAGCTGCTGTTAAGAACTCATCCTGAGCTAAATCACCTTGCCCTGATACCAAAACATGAATACTTAATGCCCAAAACCTAAATAAGTAATAACAATATGGAATGGTAAAAAAGGTAGAGAAGTAAAGTAGTGTATGAATCTCGAGCCATTACCTCGCCCATTCATCTAAATGGATTAAACAAGTAGCAAAATATGACTGAACAGAAGATTAATGTAGATTGAAACATTTGATACAATAGGACTTGATATATAGATACAAAGCTGTACAGTACTAAAGGGGAACTGATCTAAGGGTAGGGCCCTTCACTCCCATTCTGCTATTGCAATTGTTTATACTCGAGTCCCCTTCCTTATGGTCATAATATGGTGCACGGTTATGGACACCTGCTACTCGTGTGTACCCAGGATACTAATTTGGATACTCTATACAGTTCTTATTTGCAACTAATACTTGGTTTATAACTAATATATCATTGGAAAGTTGATACATGGTATACATTTAACCTACCTCAGGGTTGTCTGTTTCCTTAATCTCTCTAATACAGATCATTCCAACCTGACTGACCTCTCTATTTACTAATCTGACATGTGTTTATTATTTGCATCTTAACTAACATACATGCAATCTGGCTTATGCCTACAGGGATATGTTGTTCCTCTATACTGTATACGATCCTACATACCAGATAAATACCCCTTCTTTACATCTATCTGATACTTTCCTCTAATGTATCCTGCACAAATGCTTAGACCTTTGTCCATGCTAGGTCAATTTATGATACCAGAGATACCCTAACCTAGTCAATCATGCACCAGTGTTCAAAACCGTGTCCATATCATACCTTATGGCCAATAGACTTTTATGCTGCACTTACTTGTGCGCTCAACTAGATTCTTGAGGACACACCCTATGTTGTTTTTTCAATCTCTGTTTGTGAACCAATTTTAGATTTCATAACAGCCTGACAGTTACTACTAAAATCTGCACATAGGTGCACTCATATCTGCAAATGTGTCTAACACAAGTATCTGATATAAGAAAATTGATTCCCTCTGACAACTAAATAGTCCCCCCCTATATATGTTCCCATACTCTTGGTTCTTTTTAGAGGTTGCTATAACTATCAGTAATTCTAATCATGGTGAACTAACTATATTGAAAGATTCTCAGGTTAAAGACATGCAAGGATGAGAGTTACCTATTTCTAAACGATTAGAAACTCTGTACTGGGACCTTCTCGACTGAGGACTGCACGAACTGGGAGATGGCGCAGGGGATTAGGGTTGTAAATAATCAAAGTCGGCTGCTCCCTTCTATATATACAGAGTTGGGGATAATTAGGAGAGGATTTGAATTCCTATAGGGTTTTATCCTAGTAGGGATTCGATCTAGGGTTTGAACAATCTCCCTAGTATTCGATCAGATGGGCATTTGAACTGGATTTTGATGAAGCTGAGGATTTGAAATTGGGTCCTGCTCTATTTGTTCCTATTCAAACAGAGTTTAACACGGTCGGCCAAGCCATTTGATTTGAATTATAATCTTTGCAAATAGGCCCCTGTATGAATGGGACATACAAAAGTTCCCAATCTAAAGTAAAACTTAAAAGTGAGATTTAGTCAAATTTTTCTATGGTCTTGCTTAGAAACTTTCCCATAAGTATAATCAGTCTTAATTGAACAGTAATAGTAAATTATAGAATTAATACCAAAATTTTAGTTCAAGGGCTTACAGTCTACAAGATGTTGCGATAGGGGGTGTCGGCTGTGTTGGACGAAGGTGGAAGCTTTGCGACTGCGAGGACCATAGCGCTCCCATTTATCCAGCAGATCCGTAGTTACCATGGCCATGATCATGTGGCCAAGATCTTGGAAGCCTCTATGATCGAGCTCGATCTTTACCTAACAGAACTCCGGAACATTTGACGAAACGACTTTTCTGCTTTAATTGAAGAAGAGCAGAATAAGCTGGAGGCTGCCGTTGAGTCGGCTCACTCGGACATCGTGGCTACCTGGGCGCAAGAGATGGCCGATGCTGTAGATAAGGAGGAGAGTTTATCCTCGTTGATGGAGGAGAAGTCCAAACTACGAAAGTCCCTAAAGGTCAACCTCGCGGAAGTTGATGCGTAGATTAGTCATCTACAAGAGCAACGAACCCGGCTTCTGGTTGATTTCGAACAGGCATAGGCCGAACATGTCCAGCTTATGGAGGAGACGGCAAGATGCACTCGCCATGTGGCCTTCTTACTTCGTCAGAAGAAGGAGTTGGACGACAAGTTCGCTGCCGACCTTGCTCCTGAGGCCAGGCACACAATGCGCCAGGAAGCTAGGCGTCGCGTTCTGGTGACTGTAGAGACTGAAGCTCAACGCTTGCAGCATCGGGTTGACGAACTGATTGCCGATCCTTAGCTCTTCTTTTTGTTTTGGAGACACTTCTGTCTCTCTTTTGATGTAGGTTTTGAAAAAAATGTAGCTATGTTATTTCCTTTTGTTGAAGAAATAAAGAACCCTTTGCTTTGTTCAATCTTTTGTGATTTTTGTGGACTTGTTATCGGTTGCACACTTTGGGGTACAGATAATAAGTCGTATGATGGACCCAGCATATTTACTCAGAGGTAATACGGACTTGGTAAACATTGGATACTTCCCCTGGGATTTTATGTGGACTTATCATCCTTGTCGTACCTTGGATTTAGGTACGGATAATAAGTGGAGAGAGAGGACGGACATATTTACTCAGAGGTAAGGCGGATATGGTAAATATGGGCTCAAAATGGTGGAGTTTTTCTACTCAGAGGTAATATGGACATGGTAGGAGTGAACTCTGTGGGTGTTTATAGAACAACTCAGAGGTAATATGGACGTGGATGTTCTATGGTGCAACAACACAAAGATTGTTGTACGGAATGTTTTACTCAAAGGTGATGTGGACGTGGTAAACATTGCCTTAAGCATGATCTTACATGATGCAGGATCCTACTTATTAGGGTATAGAGAAGCAACTCAGAGGTAATGTGGACGTGGTTGTTCTTCTATTGGGGATAGAATGCAACGAAACGGCTGGGTTCCAAAAGCATATGATTTGTCAAAGAAGGGGTGTGAACTTGGTTTGGTCAAGTTCACCAGTCCTCTCTCTAGGGAGAGGCAGTACGTTCTCGACATAGGTCAAGAATAATACTTTTTGGAGGATTTACCGTTGATGGGATGTACGGTTGTCATGTTGGCTGACACCACCTTTCTGAAGACTGAGCTGATATTGGTGTCGAAGTCCCAAGTTGAAGTTTCAGATGAGTGAGAATGTATGACATCCTCTGCTTCTGATTCTTCTAGAGTTGTTGGAGGCATGATATAGCCTACCTCCCGTCGGGTACGGTGGTAGTAGTCTTGCGGCTTCCCTTTTGGCACTGGAATTCGTAGGTGAAGGCGTCAACCATTATCGTAGTTCAGACCTTGGCCGCTCTTCAAGTTGTAACCCATCTTTTGGATGAGATACTTAGCTCGATCATTGTACCGGTATATTTGCATTCTGCCGGTGTCGGGTTCTGACTCCGTCGGTGGGAGGTCTTGGTGACGCTCGACTTTGCCAAAGATAATGGACTTTTCGTCCTTGTTCCGATGTGGGACTATGTAACAGACTCTTTGATATAGGACGACTCAATTTATATGACTCATAGTCATTATTTGTGTTTGCAATGACTGTAGAGCATTATTTAGAGTGCGTATGGTATTCCAATATGGAAGACTAGAATAATTGAAAGATAATCTATTATTGATAAAATACGGGATCTTGTCCCGAGGGATTACATCATCGAGGGATGGAGCATCGATAATAGCCGATATGTACTCTTCAAGTTCTTCATCAGTGAGAACTGGAGCAGCCTTGGGAGGTTCATGAGAGTTTTTTGGGAGCTTGCCCCATGCTGGCTCCTGGGACTGTGCTAAGAAGGACGCCGAGGTCTTCTCTTATGGCCTGACGGCTGCCAACAACTGAGGAGGACTGCCTTTGAGCTGCACCTTGAGGGGAGCCTCAATTGGTGTGCCGGGAGCTGGAGCCTTTCCCTGTAGCTTGGCTACGAGAGGATCCGCCACCTGAGGGGGCTTGCCTTTGAGGCGTATCTTCAACGGAGCTTCATTGGATGTCCTGCCCGAAGAAGCTGGCGCCTTTCCGCGGAGTTTGACTACCATAGGGGCCGATGTTTGAGGCAACCTCCCTTTGAGTCGTACTTTTAAGGAAGCATTGATTATCATGTCCGCCTCTGAGTCGACTTTGACCTCAGCTTCTGCCTCGTCATCAACGTCATTGGCTTTATCTCCGAGATGAATTGATTTGTATAGATCAGCGTCGGTGAAGAAGGCTTCAATCCCTCTGAAGTAATCAACATCAGCAAACTCTGTTCGAATGATGTCGCTGGTGGACACGTATTTCATACATTGATGGAGGGTGGATGGCACCACCATGTATTCATGTATCCATGGCCGTCCCAACAGGATGTTGTAGTTGACGTCTACATCCACAACGTAGCAAGTCACCTCGGTCTGGAGATCGTCGATGTGACACTTCAAGCGGATCTTTCCCAACGGCTTACTCTTACTGGCGTTGAAGCCACTGATGGTAGTATAAGACGCTGTCAGGCGATGCATCGGGATCCCTCACGTTTGAAGTAGAGTTCGGGGGATGATGTTGAGAGAAGACCCAGGGTCGATCTGTATTCGATCCACCTTGATGGCACCGACATACCCTGTGTGATGTAGGGGTCTGTTGTGCCTGTTGTTCTTGAGCTGCATATCCTGTTGAGTGAATGTGATGTTGGGGATGATCTCCCCACATTATGGGGCAGACATACTGTAGGATCGTCGTCAGGCTGCTTGACCTGACTGATGAAAGACTCGGCGTCCTTCAGGGCTTCGCAGAGAGCCTCCCAAGTATCTTTGGATAGGCGGAGGAGCTCGAATAGGGAAAGCCGTGCTGGAGTACTGGCCAATTATGCCAGTATGTCGAAGTTGTGGGGCTTGGCTAACCCCGGAGTGTTGTCTTTATGAAGAGGCATGTCGAAGCGGGCCACCTTCTGATTTTGTTTATCAGCTGCAGGAGGATGGGATGAACCTTCTCCTTGGACAGCTGTTGTAATGATAGGAGGCGTCACTTCGGACGGAACCTCCTTTGGTTGGGCGTTCTGCTGTGAACACGTTTATACGGGTAGTGCTTCCTCAAGGGAGGAAGTCACCATTCGGCAAGACTTGGTCAACTTGTCTTTGTTTTTTGGAGGTAGAGGGTAACTCGGTTGAGTCAGCGCTGGAACAAGATCCGGGTGAACCCACATGATCTCTTCCTTGGATGTTGTGAGTGGTGTGAGCCCTCCCACGTTGTCACGGGTTGGTGGAAGGTTGACTACTTCCATTGTCGCCTTTAGGATGGGGACGACGCCATCTTGAGCTATGGTAGGCGGTAAAGTGCCGAACTGGAGCGATACTATATTAGCCGAGACTGTCTTCTCCTCGTAATCGACTGCGATGACGTTCGTATTGATCATGCGCTATATGTAGTCTTTAAGGATGTAGCAGTCTTTAGTTGGGTGTCCAACGAACCGATGGTAGTGACAATACCTCGGGTCGCCGACTCTGCCTACTTCGTCAGGACGCTTGGGATCAGGCAACTTGATTTTGTCGCCCTACTTCAGGATCTCGAAGAGCTGTAAGGTATCCTCATCATGGTAGGAGTAGACCATCTTTGGTCATGGTGCGGTAGGAGGCCTCTAGGCAGGATGTTGCATGCTATTAGACTCATTGACAGTCAATGCATATTTCCCCTTCGCTTTGCGGCTGCTACTGCTAGTCGCCGGCCATTTTCCTTTATCGTCGAAGGTGGAGAAGTTAACCCCCAGAAGGCGAGCATTACGTGCCTTTTTTTAGCAGCTTCGGCTTCAATGATTAATGCCAATCAGGCGGAGGAGGGGAGTTGAGCCAGAGCTTGATTGTAGGGAGCATGTTCATGCTGTATGTTTCGATGAGTGCGTGTTTTGGCATATCCGGAGGCAACCTTAGACATGCTTGTCGGAAACGTTCGTTAAAGACTCAAACGGTCTCACTCTCAGTCTGCCGCACTTCTATAAAAGATGACATGGTCATGTCCCTCCCTCCGTCATAGAACCGATCAAGGAAGAGGTGTGTCAAGTCATCGAAGGACGATATGGACTTATCAGGAAGACTGCAGTACCAGTCGTAGGCGACTCCCTTCAGAGCCCCAACAAATAGGCTCGTGAGCAAGGCGTCTTCTATTAGGAGATGCCCCGTCTAAGACTGAAAGTAGGTCAGGTACAGGCGAGGAGAATCCTTTCCGTCGTATGGTGTCAGTGTTTGTGGTTTATAATTGGGAGGATAAACCACTTTGTTCCATTCGAGGGGGTAAGGCTGCGGAAGTCCCATCTTCTAGTGATCCTCATGTCTACTTCGGGCATCAAAATGCTCACGCAGGTCTCTGACCATCTCGACCAAGTCTTCTGTCATGTTGGGAGCTGGTAAAGGTGGTACGGCCTGAAGTTGGATATTAAAGGGAGCTGACACTCGCAGTGCAGTGTGGTGCTCCGCCCCTGAAGATACCGGTTGAGGGGGTATAGTTGATTCTCCATTGGCCCCATGATCACGGCTGGTAGAGACAGGTACCTTGCCAGAGTGGTTCGAATATCGAACACCGCCTGGGTCAGAATTTGCATAGAGGCAGAGAGGGTTTTGAGACTTCCCTCAAGGGTGTCTATGCGCTACACGATGTCTAGCGCTGGAGCGTCTGATTCTCCTTTATCACCACCCCCTGCCATGTAAGCTGTCATTACATGGGTGGAAGTGGATGGATCGGTCGAGGCTTCGCTTTCGACCTCGCTTTCCTGTAGAGGGGCTTCTTCTTCTGAGGCCTCGTGTTGGCTACCCACAGCTACGTCATGGTCGGTTTGTGGAAGCGCTTCCTCATCTTCGAGTAGAGGGTTGTCAGAGGCTTGACTACCCCCGGCTATTGCTTCCGCTACAGCCTTGCTCCTTGCTCGGGTGCGTTTGTACACCCCTGGGGACGGGGCAACTATTTTGCTCTTCTTCAGCTAAATCTTGGTTGCAGAGGGTGAGGAGTTGGTGGTCGTCTTTCTCACGGATGAGTGGGAATTGAAGACAACATGACAAGAAGCTATCTTGGGCTCTGCTTCATCTTCAATTGGCACTTTCTTTCCGAGGCGATGTCGGATAGGTGCCGTAGATTGTAGTCGCTGAAACACGAACTACCTCTGTGGTGGAACCACGGTTTTGTAACAACAGCAGTTGATGGTGACCATAGCAAAGGTATGCCCTGCGAGGCGCATATTATGCTTATTTGTCAGCTCTTCTGATCTACGTTTGTGACTGATCACATTACACAAATCATGATGGGAAAGTTTCACTTTAACACCCCCATCAGGAGCATGGCAAGGCCAAGCACCGGGGTGGTCATGTGAATGTTGTACCCCCTGATCTAGTTCAGTCAGATCATTGGTAGAAGAACAACATTTATGGCAACTTGAGTCCACTTCATGCACGTCACCCAAGTGGGCGCATGGACTCAACATCGCAGTTGCCCAGCCAAACTTGGTTCGAAACACAGTAGATACGCCCAAACGGGACAGGGACTTTGAGAGTCGACCCGTTTCTGGTACAGATGCGCCTGAGTCGACTCTGTACAGCTTACCATCAGCAGCGCACATGATATTGAACGCATGCTTTTGGTTTGCTGTTGGCGTAGCACATTCGTGGCGCATGGTCTGTGCTACCTTGAATTTCTTTGTAGTAGCCCACGAAGGTACATAGTACTCATAATCCAATTGTGTCTTGCCGTGACAGCGAGTGAGTCTGTTAAAGACAGACATTCTCTCCTGCACACCAGAGCTCATGCGCTGGAGATTGGTTGCGCCTCTGCTCCGTTGGCGTATCTTCTTCGGCTGGGAAGAAGACGTTTGGGGAATGCAGTCAATACTGTATTTCCCAGATAGATGTGCCGTACCAGTGGACGCATCCTTGTTGCTGAGAGCGTCAGCAGGAAGGGCCAGCTGCGGTGGCACATCTCCTTCAGTGATGGTGCCAGGCGCATCGGTCTTGCGCACCCAGACTTGGCGAGTCTTCTTCGTCTTTGGCAGCCGCTTCGAAGGACTCGTGCTGCCTTCATAGATGAACTCCTTATACGCCTGTTGATTGAGGCGCACCACAAGTGGTTTGTGGGAGGGGCCGAGTTTGATGTCGTCAGATTGTGACACAACTTTCTCGTTGGAGGAAAAAAAGGTCCCCAGTAGAGTCGCCAGCTTGTTTGCCATCGAAAATGTGACAAGGTTTTGTTGATTAAAACTTTGGTATTTCAATTACAAGTAGAACAGTATACAATGTAGGACTTAGACGTAGTCCTAGGAGTACACTTTTGTTTTTATCTATGAACTGTATCGATAGAGCGAGTAGTAATGCGTTGACTCCATTGACAAACTGACGACGATCTTGAACTCTCTGATGGTCTGGGTTGCTCTGGATGCTGGAGCGTTGCGAGGAGAAGCGAACATTAAGTGTCTCTTCTGACCTCTGTATGTGGATATAACAGTCTGCCTGTATATCTCTCTCTCTTTCTGTCTGTCTCTCTGTATCGGGTGAAGGAATGATCCTTCTATTTATAGATAGCAGGCTGGCTGCTCATGCACGCATATGTCGGATGCGCCTGGACGTAGGAACGCCATGTGGCTGATGCTGGCAGAGATGCATGGATGATGCTCCTCGAGTTGTAGTAGAATCTGCTCGAACTGCTTCGTCGGGCTACAAAGGAGCTGACACTTGGCAGTTGCTGAGTTTTGGTTGTTACTGAGATTGTGGGTGGTTAGCACCCATTCTTTGAATAGAACTGAGTCAAGGGACGCGTGGCGTATGCCTGCGGCTCAAAGATCTCGGTTTTGGAGGAGAGTGATCTGTCGGGGTGCGCCTAGGATCGGGCGTATGGAGGCGACTTAGTCTATGAGTTTTAGGCATCATAGACGAGTCTGGCGCATGGCTTTTAAGGCGCATGCAGAGCTTCGCATCAGGGTACGTATAGGATCAGGCGCAGGGGAGGCGAATTGGTCTCATGATTTTTATAATCCATGAGCAAGTCCAGGCACATGGCTTTTGAGGCATACGTAGAGCTTTGTCTTCTGTTGCTTGAGATCAGAAGTGAGGTGAGGCGGAGTATGTCCACTGGAGCACATGTCGTCTTCTGGGCACATGGCCATGAGGTGGATACTAATGATCGGTCGGCCACGTGGCTTGTTGCCGACCCAAGGTGTAATGATGGTGCTGACATCAGCGATACTTTATTTTCTATATAGCTGATTAGACGGCTCTTGGAATGCGTTGCCGCCTTTATCATTCAGCATTAAATGTTTGATGGAGAGGGTTGCATTGGTTAGTGCCAATCTGGGTGCATAGTTATAGCTTGCTGGGCGCATCCATGGGGAGCGCATGATATCGACGGTGCATCTGCCAAAGTGTCGCATGCTCTTTGGCCCGCCTGTTGAGTTCTTCGAGGCATAAATGGCTGCTTTGACTTAGCCGAATACGAGGAGACGGATGTATTTTCTATTAATGCAAATTCATTGCATGGAATTTGGAACATTGGCCATTTGGCACTCGGGTGTAGGCTGCCCGTGTTTATAAATAGCCGCATGAGGGAAAGCTTTGCTTTCATTCTTCATTTTGATATAAAGATGAACTTGGCCGGAGCTCCGCCTTGGCGAACTGCCGAACTCGAGCTCTTTCCGAGGGTGAAGATGCGCTGCCCCAGTCTTCCTGTCATTCTGAGCTTCTGTGATAGTGTCTATTGCATCCAAATATCGGGATCGTCGAGTCCCGACACAGGCCGATGGTGCCTGTTGCATCCAAAGATCGGGGCGGCCGTGCTCTGTCTTTCGTTATGTTGGAAGAGCCACAGGCTACCGAGTATGCCTGTTGCTTCCAAAGACTGGGGCATCTTGCCGCGATCTTTGTCGAGCTAGGAGAGCTCCTCCTCCTGCTACACAAGGGCTGATTGGTGCTGATGCGCCTGTGCCATAATGACGAGACGATGCGCCTGGATGAGACACCAGAGTGATGTGCCTGACGGTGATGTGCCTGGCATGGGGCGCATGGCAGTTGCTGTGACTGGCTGTAGCTTTAGGATCTTCCTTTTTGTTGAAGTTCTTGTTTGTAAAGCCTTTCTTTAGACACGTAATAGATTTTATATAAAATAAAAGGCCTTATTTTCAATATCTTTAAACTTGTACTTTTCTTTGCTGTGCCAAGTATCTGCTTGAGCTTTCTGGCATATTTGAGTTGGTCGCATGGTTGGGTTGAGGGCATAGAAATTCTAGCCTTATAGATGCGCCTAAAATTCTATGCTTCTACAAGAAGTACCTCATATTTTCGTACATCTCCTTGAAATTTGGCCTTCATAAAAGTCCTATTACCGTACTTATCATGATTAACCAATTTCCGTAAGTTGAGTAGAACCTTGAACTTTGTGTACTCTATCTCTTAGAAGGGGATGCCTTCCATAACCGTTCTTCCATCTGTTTGGAAGTTGTGATACGACCTTCGTATTGTAGTTCATATCCCTTTGTTCGTGCGATTAGATAACCGCAATAAAAGATCGCCACCTTGATTCTTCGAATTCCGTTCTATCCTAGAATCGTGTCTTTGTTTAAGTCGAGAATAAGATTTTCGAGATGTATAGATTCTAAGCCTCCCCAGAACGTAGGGTTCTTGAATTAGCAAGAGATTGGGATTAATTGGCTCTAATTGAACTAATAAACTGTGGTTCATGGCGTCCACTCCTATCCGTACCATTTGATAACCTCGACCGCGACTTTGATATTTAGAGCACAATACAAGCATTTCCCCTTCCAACAAATTTTACACTCATGAACTAGACCAGTCAAACTATACACATGACATACATGTTCCACACAAACACACCTTCCTGTACTCTATTTCAACTACACCAAATGTATGACATATTTCCCTTAGAAATAACCATAGATGCCCAATTTTTATTCCATTTGAATTTAACCATACAATATCGACCCTTTCCCTCGAGCAAACTAAATACCCATGATCCATGCAAGACGCATCACACCTATGACTATGCCTTTGACTCAAGCAAGCACAAGCCTCCAACACGATACGAAACTCCAACCCGTACATACAAGACCCTATGACTTAAAGATCCTGAATACTTACCTAATCAAGTTATATAGAAAGGTTTTCTACACTTACTGAAGTCTCTTATCTCTTGGCCCATGAACTCATCTTTTCCTAAATTTCCTCAATCTCATCTCTTAATACCTATGCGAGGCGAAGACCGAAATCTTATTTAAACCAACACGTTTTTGTTAGATTCAAATAAGAGGTTCCTACCAGCTTGTTGGAAGCATGATCCATAGAGAGGCAATGTTAAATTGTAATAATTTTCTTGTAATAGTTATTGACCAAGAACGCTATGGCAATATCCCGTCTTCCCTTAGGATCCGTGACTACGGTCAGAAGTGTCCAATACTCTCGTGCCTCTCTTTAGAAACTGTTCTACTCCGAAGTATTGTAACTACAAATTTCATAATTAGCCAACTTTTATAAGTTGGGTATGGTGTTGGACAAAGAATACCCTATCTTGTAGCATATGATGTCAATTTGGATTCCTGTGATAACCCTCTCCTCCATCGTTTCAGAAACCAAGGTATGAATTTCGTCGGTTAGTTTCCTTAAATATCGCATTGTATTGCATACCCCCCCAGTGTTAGCTTTAATTTCGAGGACAAAAATTTTAAGTTGGATAGGATGTAAACCCCCTAATTTTTATTATACAATTTCTATTATACTTTTTATGGAATTTCCTAAATATTTCCTCACTTATTAAGATAGCTAAGTAATTATTTATATGATTACATATATATTAAACAAATAAGTGCATATTATTATTTTAGTACTTCTTGTACAAGAGTTTACCAAATTATACTTTACAAGTATGTAGTGAATTTTAGAAATTTAGAAATTTATTTAAATTTATCTTTAGAATTTTTTAAGCATTTTTATTGATATCTAAATAGGAAGTGATATATATATATATATATATATATATATATATATATATATATATATATATATATATATATATATATATATATATATATATATATATACTTCGGCGATTTGGGTTGTCCTATGGTTGCAGGGCATCAGAACTCTGGTATGTACGAAGAACTAATCAACAAAATCCGGGCGAAAGTTGAAGGCTGGCATAACAAGCTCTTGTCGCCTGGGAGGAAGTTGGTGTTGATTAAATCAGTGCTTACTTCCATACCAGTGTACACTCTAGCTGCCTGTAATCCTCCTCTCTCAGTATTGAAGCGAATCGAAGCGATTTTCAGTAATTTTTTCTGGGGATCGATCCAGGGGGCCCCCAAACGTAGATGGTTGGGGTGGGAGTCCATTGCGAGAATGAAGTCGGAGGGAGGCCTTGGCATTAAGCGATTAGAAGACATTATGAAGGCTTTTTCTATTAAGTTATGGTAGAAATTTCGAACTCAAGATAGCCTCTGGGTGCAATTCTTCATGAGGAAATATTGCTCTCAGCAACATCCGAGTGCAGTACGGATCACATCGAACTCGTCTTATGTTTGGAAAAGACTTCTAGCAGGGAGGGAGATGGCAGATCAGTATATACACCAGGATGGTGAGGGCCTACATTGGCGTCGATCATCAGGTAGATTTACCCTTACTTCGGCATGGGATGTCTCAAGAACTCAATGGCCTATAGCTCCTTCTTTCATCCATATTTGGGGGACATGCATTCCGTATAAATGGTCAATTCTGTTATGGCGTGTACTGCATAACAAAATTCCAACTGATGAGCAGATAATGAAGATCGGTTTTAGTATGGCGTCTCAGTGCCATTGTTGCATGAACAGTTCTATTGAAACTACAGAGCACATCCTAAATTCGGGGGATTTAGCTAAGGAAGTCTGGGCTGTTATGCAAGGTGTGTTCCACATCCAGGGTGGTGGTCGAACATTGGTCCAGAGGATGAGGAGGTGGTGGCGTAGAGGAAAGCTGCATCAAAAACAGATTGGAGTAGGGGCTATCATATGGGTTTTGTGGAAAAATCGTAACAAATGGCGCTATGAAGGGTATAAGTTCTCATCTTCTATGCTCGTGAAGGAGATTCATAGGCAGATTGCTAAGGCTACTGTTAAGTGTTCGCATTAGTTTTACTAGTTTTGTTTTTTGATTATCCACCAACTTATGTGGTGTCTTATATTGTAACCTGAGTTGGTACTCATCTATGATTCAATAAAATCCTAGTGTTGAATTAAAAAAAAACAAAAAAAAAACAAATATATATATATATATATATATATATATATATATATATATATATATATATATATATATATATATATATATATATATATATATATGATTACTTAGTTTAAAAAAACCAAAAAAAACAAATAGGTACTGTTCCCCACAGGGGGGAACAGTCCTCCCGACCATCAACCAAGGAAGAACCCGACTGTTGTTTAAATTTTTTTTGAATCATTCAATCCTATGCTAAACTTCCAACGCAATACCATCCTAATTTAAATCCAACTCTCCTGGGATTGCATCAATTTGGTTGCAAATCCAATTTGGATTAGATGGAGAAATTGACTCGAAATAGGTTTTAAATCCTATATAAAAACACAGCTCGAACCCTAAGTTCCTTCATAAATTCTTCCTCGACACCGTATCTCAACCCAATTCTTCGACTCCAGCACCACCCTCGCATCTCCGTGCCTAACTCCGACTGCCTCCACGTCGCTTCTGATGACCGAATTCGCCGAAGCACCGCCGACCGACCAGAAACATGGGATACCCCCTTCGTGAAACCGCAGCAAGGTACCAACCTTCACCCCTATTTTGCTTCGATTCTACTTAACCAATATTTGATCTAGGAATTTCTACTAAAAGCCTATATGAACCTCTTCGATGCCCTTCAATTAGATCGGCCATTATCGAGTTGTACTGCTTGTGAGAATTTTTGAAAAATCAGGAAAAATTCATAAAAACTGAAGTTCGAAACAGAGCTTTAAAACTATCTGACCTAGTTTTGGAAGGTTGATTTAGATCGGGTCAAGATAGTTTTACCAAAACTAATTTAATAAAGTTAAAAACAACCAATACCAGATTACAACCCCTTTGGTAATTTCTGAAATTATCAAGTGTACAGCAAGTTATTTGATTTTTAAAACTCAGGAAAAAAATGTTTTGAAAACTATAAAAAATTGTAAAATCTTCCCGATACAGCATGCGCCTCGGCAAACCGGGCGACGTGGTCGCAACCAATAAGCATCGTTGTCGACGTGTGGACTGACGGAACTCGATTTTATTGTGCGTGCGCGACGAAATCAAAGCGTATCCGTCAAGATACCCCGTATCGGCCACTTTACAAACTAGGCCATAACTTTGTGCACGTTCATCGTATCGAGACGAAACTTGCACCAACAGGACCATATCGTTTTTCTGGTCTTGTATGCCAAGTTTGGTCTGATTCTGAGAAGGTCGACCACTTTTTGGCGGGCTGCGACCCGATCCAACAGGTAAATTTGTGCACAGCCTACCGGAATCCAACTTTGGACATACTATTAGGTTCGTCTCTTCAAACCGGACCCGTAGACATGTAGTTTGACGACTTTAGAGACCATAGGTACTAGCGCTTTTCGGTACAAAATGGGTCCAACGGCGGATATCGTTTTGATCCAAAATTATGATTTTGTCCCCGTATCCAGAATTGGACTTTTGGCAGGCGTCTCAAGACATCTTTCATAACAAAAATGTTCGCGATGTTTGTTTCAACATTCGGAGCTGTTTGCGGATTGTGACTTGCATTGCTGACGGTTTTGATTATGGGACTTGCCGATTCTTGCATTACCCTCAGGCAAGATACCTTGCCATATATATTGCTTATATTTAGTCTGTATAGTTATTGCATATCACTGCTTGTCTATTTTTAGTTCCTATAGTTGCATTCTTATTACAGTTCACTTACTTGCTCTCAGTTATACATGAAGCTCCCCTTCTTGTCTTTTTATTTGCATATGGACCTAGAGTTAAGGGACTATCGTCTGTAGTAGATTTCATAAACCTTGACATAGTTGTACTACGAGATATGTGTAAGATGAGTAGCATGTGAGGTACTTGCGTATTGGCTGATCACCTGTGTGCATGCGTTAGGTCTAACTGCCAATAGAGGCATGCTAGGAGACTTGGCAGTTAGTACATGGTTGTATGGGCCACTATTACACTTTTTTTTTGTAACTCGGAAGCTCCGCTGGAGATATGGGTATGCTTACCCTCTCAGGTTGGCCACTGATGTTATTGGAACATTATGCGCTTGGTCACTAGTGTCCAAGTGGGGACTATATCAGATCCTATTTTAGCCAGAAGTGCCCATGAGACTAAAGGTTTGTTCTTAACTGCATGAACATAATAGAATGGTTAGGTGATCTCAGTTGATGTTATGTCACCTTCGTTCCAATAGTAGCATGGGACAATATCGCATCGCGAATTAGGGTGGTACCCCTTGTCCTTGTTTGGTTGTAGGGGTAGTCCATTGTTTCGATGATGAGATATTGGGCCTTGTTATGATTGGGACTATTTTACTTTACTTGTGACTTGTAACATAGTATATATATTCAGTTTATTATGGCATGTTCTTCTTGTATCTTGTTACGTCCCTCTGAGGACCTGGTGATCTCTCCAGGTGTGTGCTTTTCATGATGCTTTGTAGGTGATCTAGCCAAGATCGTGGTCTTTCCTTCTATAACGAGGAGGATTGCTCTTGGATCATCCATTACTATTTCTATCTATCCTTTCATTGTATACTCTTCTCTCATTTAAAATAGTTGGTAGTGGATTTGTCTCCGCCCAACTACATGTACAAAATACAAATTCTTATTTGATTCTATAAAAGTTTTATCTTTATTTTGTGGATGAGATTAGTTGTCATGGATTACTGTATTTTACAGCTTACGTATATTTATTATAAGGTTGGCATGTCTACGTTCCTTGTCCTACATACTTTGGGACTTGGGCATTACAGACACTCTGACACAATAGCCAAACCACAGTTCCTTCATTCTGTGTCATGTACAACTCAGGACACGTCCATCTGACAAGAAATCCTCACCCTAATTGAGCCACCGCCATGGCCGTTCTTCCTTGATCGAGTTCGGCTGCCGCGAGCCACCTCCGCTGGAGACTGAACCACTGCGTCTACTGGCGCAAGTCATCGGAGTACTTGATCGAGTCGTCGTTTGAACCGCCGATTTCGCGGCATAGGCTGGACGCGCTCACAACCCGTACCCGAACATGCGGGCGCGGGGCGTGACATTAGCCCATTCATGAATTTAGTCATGACTAAATAAATCATGGCCTAGAAAATTGTGGCTAAGGATTTAAATCAAGCAATGATTTAGAAATAAAATAAAAAATAATTTGGCATCCAAAAATGTCCAAAAAAATCCCAGAAATTTGGAAATTTTTTTTATAAACTGTGGAAAAAATTAAAGTCAGATAAAAGGGGTTACATCCTATCATATCAATATATCATACAATATATCCATACCCTAGGTACCTACATATCATGGTATGTCGTGATACACCCTAACTTAACATCTCATACTATTCTACCACTCTACACTATATACAATACATAGGGACACATATACATGTTAAGTACCCACCCACTGTTACACATATGTACTCACACACACTCTACGCTCTCCCCTCCACCCCCGTACCCCACACACTCTCACATTGTCTATTATTTAGGACTACACATCCCTACAACTCCCTGCTAGCTCAATATACCCCGTTGTGTAAAAGTCCTAAACTGAACACAGACACACCCATTAGCTCACCTACACTCCTTACCCCCATATGTATCAGCCTTTTGCAGCTAATGCAGCTGCCTGCAGTTGTTGCCTAGTACAACAAACTACTGCTGCATAACCTACAAGAATCTATACAGGTATCCTAAACCTATAAAACTGCACATCTAACCTACACTAATACTTGTTGCTGCACCTACAGGTTGCCTGCTATTAACCCCCTACCAGCACACACTTGATCCTCCATATCATGTTGCATAATACAGATGCCACTACAAGAATAAGGACTTTTTTTTACGGTGATTCTCCGTCAAGAAATGGGTATCTTGACGGTTGCAGATCCGTCAACTAGGCCGGAGTCAAGAAAAGACCCCCCTTTTCTTGACGGTCGCTGACAGGGCTTTTCTTGACGGTAATTGGCCGTCATATTAAGTAGTTTTCTTGACTGTTTTTAGCCGTCAAGATAGCAGTTTTTAGAAACCGTCAACGTAGGCAAAAGCTTTTCTTGACTCCGGCCTTGATGACGGCCTTTAGCCGTCAAGAAAAGCATTTGTTTTGACGGACAAAATCCATCATGAAAAGCAGTAATTCACGGCTATCTTACAGCATGATATGAATTAAAGTTGACGTTTGACAACCGTCAAGAGAAGCTATCCAAAGTACCGTCAAGAGAAGCATGCCAAAATTCCGTCAAGAATTATATAATATCAATCAACCACACATAATATCAATCCAGAAGCTACACACATCAAATTACTATAAAATCCAAATTTATATTAAAAAAATGTATTGTTCATACAACAAAAACTTCCAACACACATCCCAGCACATGTATTCTTCACTTGTCCAACCACAACATAATCTAACCATAAAGTACACATCCCATATATGTTGTTTCCATACAACTTAAATATCCAAACCACAAACATCCATCACTCGTCACCACAAAACAAAACCCACCAATACTACAAAAATAAAACAAAAAAAGTAGCAAACCATATCGGAGCACATCCCTAGCCATATCCACAACATTCCCCTATTCACAGCATGCATGCACCTTTATTTTTTAGCAAGTTCCTGAGAGAACAAGAACACAAAGTATCAACTCAGTATTACAGAATCTGAAGGCTAGCTATATTGAAAAAGTATAAAAGTTAGAAAGAAATAGCTCACAAAAACTTCTAAGATGCACTAAGATATCCTTATTGGACTGGTGGTTTCCATTCAGCAAGCACTTTGATTGCCCAAACAAGAAATTTTTTGAAGCATTAGAATAATTAGTTTGACTTAATAAAAAATAATAATTTCTTCTTTACAGACTAGCAACAATACTTGCATAATCTTATAGTTGTTGAGTTTGTGTGGTATCTGGGACCCTTATATCACCTACTTAACCCCAAAGGGCATGAAGTCATTTATTTGGAAAAAAATCACTTTGAGCATTAATATTGGAGTAGTGAAGAACATACTTTGATCAATAGCTCAGTTTGGAACATATGAGGTAATAGCATGGTTAGGCCAGTCTCGCTCTTTAAATATACTTAGAAGCATCCAGTAGCAGACTTAATAATTCAGTATCAGAACTGAACTGTTCCTTATCAGCATTGTGTATCAGAAAGGAACAATATGCAATATGCAATATGCAATATGCAATATCACTATCAGCCATCAGTCACTAGCAGATAGTAAAGGTAATAGCTAGTATCGGAGCTCAAAAAATAGATACTAAAGGCAATAGCCAGTACCAGAGCTCATAAGTAGGGACTGGACACTGAAGACTAAATAGAGTAATTTGGCCTTAATCTTCTTAGAGCTACTAACCACTACATTACCAGCTTAATTCAGCCGTTGATAATCTTCATGTCATCATTGCCACATCATGTCATCATTAACAAGTCTACTAGGTAGGGGACCTATCATCTTGGATCAAAACTAAATATGGTGTCCATTTTCATCCAAGCTAGTCATGTGATCAAAACCAACTTTAGAAACTGCCACACATACAACATGGATAGAAAATATGATCAAATGCATCAGAACCAACTAGTGTTATCCAACATATCAAAAGATAGTAATGCCTTAAAGGCTAAGATATCCAGGTTATGATATACTGAAATGATGCAAGTAGAAATTACCTTAAAGGCAAAAATATCCAACATATCCAATGGCAGCAAGAACATATCCAACATAATGGCATGAGCCTGATACTAGATTAAGATGCCTCAAAGTGGCCTTTTGAATTTTTAGTTTCAAAGTGTGTAACAAAAGGGCTGTATAGTATCTGGAAAAAATTGAATTTTCATGGAAGTATGGACTATGGAGTATATTAATCTAAAGAGGACTGTTAATAAGATGTGTGAAAAAAATTGAAGATCTGAAGATCGCAAGTCAGAAAAATGTGAGAAGTTACGAAAGAGAAGATCGCAAGTCAGAAAAATGACAAGTATACTAAATGCCTGCAAAAATAAAAAACAAAGTCATAAGTATATATACCAACTTGCACATATGTCTGTTTGCCATGAAATATAAAAGAGCAGAACAATTTTATGGGAGGACTGGACTTTTACTTCACGTTACAAACTCGCTTGTACAAAGAAAGCCTAGGGACGAAAACCTAGGTACAGCAGTCTAAGTACAATTGTTTATTTTAGATTCTGGGGGGTGACGATAGAGGCTCGGGAAAGCAACGGCCGCTCTGCCTTACTCCTTGGACGATCGGTATGCAGCCTTGGCTCCAGAAGATTGCTTGGCGTTGAAGAAATGCTCTATTTGCTCTCTGGCTATTCTCTCCTTGGGCTCTCTGTGTGGTCGTCTGCGTGATTCTTCCTCTTTGTAAGGAAATGACACCTTGCTATTTATAGGAATGGGATGCAATCATTAGGGTTTGCAATGATGGTCCCCTTAAAATGGCGGCGGCCTTTGGATTGGTCAATCTGGGCCATTAGTTTTGAGTATGATGAATCTGGGCCATTAAGTGTAGATTGCACCAAATCTCATCAGTAATTAATGCTGATTGGAATAAATCTCCCTCATGATGATCTGCTGATGTATGCGAATCTGAATGAATAAATTTAATTCATTCTCCCGCCAAGTGTCCCAGATTATTGGGATTTGACCCAATCTTTGATTGCAGTAAATCTGGAAAATTGATTGGCTTAAGACACGTGTCCTGGGAGCCACTGGGGGGATCTGAGCCGTATAAGGATCGAGCCGCATAAGACTGGCCATGTGTCAGGGCTGCTTCGAACCACGTGATAAACTGGGCCACATAATGGGTAGTGAGCTGCATGGAGATGAATCTTGCGAGCCGCATGGGGAGGCCTCTTCGTGAGCCGCTTAAGGGGGTCCTCTGCTTGAGCCGCATAGGGAGTTTTGGCCTGAACCGCATAGGGGGAGCTTCGGCTTGAGCCGCATAGGGAGTTTCGGCCTGAGCCGCATACGACTGTCCACGTGTCAAGGCTGCGTGGGATTTTCTGGATCTCGGGGGATTTTGTCAAAGATTTCCTTCATTTCCTGAGGAGTCTGCCATTATGACAGAGTCATAATTGTATCTTTGAGTCAGAGCTGTCAGCTGTCAGCTGTCAGCCGTCAAGACATTAAATGCGGTAAAGGACAAAGGGGAGAGTTGTTGCAGACCACGTGGCTCCTCTCTGAGCCGCATAGAATTTATCAGAGCCGCATAGGAGCTTGAGCCGCATGGGTCTCTATGCCGCATGGGCTTTCTTAGCCGCATGGGGCTCCCTGGCTGAGCCGTATGGGCTTTCATGTTGATTTTGGGTCGCCTAAGGCCCCCCTTGCTGCTTTTGGGCCGCATGAAGCTTTCTGGATTTTGAGCCGCATGAGGCTCCATGTTGAATTCGAGCGTCATAGAGAATCCCTTTCTTTTCTTGCGCTTGTGAAGGATCACATCTCGCAAGTCAAGGACATCTCGGTCAACCTTTGTACTCGTTTGGGGGCCCGGGTATCCCGAGCACACGAGTGCGTAGGTATCATGTTTACAACTTTCCATCAGAGGCCCGCTTTAACAGTTAGCTGGGCGCTCTGATGGTCAGAGGTTGGGACAGCTGACTGAGCTCGATGAGCTCGCGCTGCCCAAGACTTCTTTGACTTAGCACCCGAAGGTGCGTAGTAGGAAGAATCCAAGTTGGAAGGAGGGAAGAGAAGTTGGTGCCCTTTTCAAAGGAGGAAAGGGGGCTCTATTTATAGAATGGAGTGAGCCCCTTTCTTCTTCTCCTTTCCGATATGGGACTAAAAGCAATATTTTCCATGCTTCTACAAGACCCCCTTCAAAGTTTCCAAATTGCAAATTTGGAATACTTTGAATAAGAAGCATGAAAAGCAGAGTTATTTTGGTGTGGAGATCCTATCAGAGGTAGCGTGAACGTGATAGGTTTGGGTGCTTCCGTTGGAGATTTTGTGTGGACTTATCATCCTTGGCGTACCTTGGTTTTAGGTACGGATAATAAGTTGAGAGAGGGAACCATCATATTTACTCAGAGGTGGTATGGACGTGGTAAATATAAGGTTGATGGTAGAGCTTTCCTACTCAGAGGTGATATGGATATGGTAGGAGTGAACTCGAATGAGAATACATAGAACAACTCAGAGGTGCTATCAACGTGGAAGTTCTATGCATTGGGTGAAAGAATGCTATGGAACAGCTGGGCTCCGAAAGCATATGATTGTGAAAAAAGGGGTACATGTACTAGAGGATCTAATACAGTATTTGTGGTCAACAGAGGACATTTGTGGGCCTATTATCCTTAGCGTACCCTGGCTTAGGACACGGATAATAGGATGAAAGGGAACCATCATACTTACTCAGAGGTAATGAGGACGTGGCAAGTATGAGGGCTTTTTTTCACGGCGGAATCTTCCTACTCAGAAGTAATGAGGATATGGCAGGAGTGGACTCAACGGAGGATATTTGTGGACCTACTATCCTTGGCGTACTCCGGTTGTGGGTACAGATAATAAGTCGAAAGGGAATCAACATACTTACTCAGAGGTAATGAGGACATGACAAGTATGAAGGTTTCTTCGACGGAGCCTTCCCACTCAGAGGTAATGAGGACATGGCAGGAGTGGGCTCAATGAAGAGGAGTTACATAGAACGACTCAGAGGTAATGTGGACATGGAAGTTCTATGTAGAGGGGTGATTTATTTTTGGCGGAATTGAGATGACTCAGAGGTAACATCGTCATGGTCATTTTGGAATTTTGTGGATCTGTTACCATTTTTTGTGTACTGGGTGTGCGGGTAGTGGATCATGAGGAAGGATCTCTTTCAGGAAGAAAGTTCAGAGATATGATTATACATAACTTTCCTCCGAAAGAGTGACCGGAATGTAAGTTCAGAGGTACCAGCGGGTACATAACTATGAATGTTTGGAATCAAAGTGTAAGTTCAGAGGCACCAGTGGGTGCATGACTCGATAATCTAGAATCTTTTGTGGAAGGAGGACATGAGTTCAGCGGTACAAGAGGGTACATGACTCGACGATCTGAAAAATGGGTGAACATGAGTTCAGCGGTACCAGCGGGTACATGACTCGATGATCTGGAAAACGATGAATATGAGTTCAGCGGTACCAGCAGGTACGTGACTCGATGCTCTGGAAAATGTTGAATATGAGTCAACAATCTAGAATTTTGTGGATATGAGTTCAGCGGTACCAGCGGGTATATGACTCGAAAATCTGGAATATTATGGATATGAGTTCAGCGGTACCAGCGGGTACATGACTCGGTAATCTGAAATATTATGGATATGAGTTCAGCGGTACCAGCAGGCACATGACTCGAAATATAGAAAATGGTGGATATGAGTTCAGCGGTACCAGCGGGTACATGACTCGATGATCTGGAAAATGGTGGATATGAGTTCAGCGGTGTTACGCCCCGATTCATAGAGTCATTTATTCACATATTTTATCTCTTGGAATCGATCGTCCTCGCTTGGGCGTGATGCCGTACAAGTCTGGTATTGCACTTGTACAAGGCAAAGATGGTACATACTCGATTATTCTTCAAATAGGAACACATCGCAGCGGCAGAAGCAGATAAATTGAATTTAATGAGGGCAATCTTTCTCATTGAATAGAAGTACATCACTTCTTTATAGCAGCGGAGAAAAAGAGTAACTTAAAGCCACACAGAGATATATAGAACTTTATTCTCTTTATTGATAGTTGAAGAAGAGTACAAGACTTGTATTGAAGTACAATGATTACAGCACATCTCTCTTTACATTGGAAACCAACTGAACAATGCTATACAGCTTACATTTGATATTTGGATACAATGGATGACAACTCGATATACCGACTTGGCTTACAATCTCAATGGTACAACTGATTACAATGTTCCATACATTATGCCCTTTATAAACAGAAGACATCATCTTGTGCAAGGAGAGCTTCTGTATGCCCAACAAATCTTCGATGCCGCGGGACCAATCCAGCTAAACTTCGTGTGTAGAACATTCCAAGCACAAGCACCTGCCCACAAAACGTGGGTCAGCACATCATCTATGTACTGGCGAGCAGAATCCAACCCACTCGCATAAACCAACATTTAAGGTGATCATTTAAGCTTGCATTTATTAGAGTGATCTTTCTATTTGGGGCCTAGCATCAGTTTACAGTTCATGGGCAATAATCAGAGTGAAGCATGTAAACATATTCTTAGTAGCATTCATGTGGACATATCATTTATCATTCTTGGTGTTATCATGCAAAGGCATCATTGAGGCATACTAGGTGTTATCATGAAAAGGCATCATTGAGGCATCGTTAACATTAACATTTTAAGCATGTTATAACAGTTCTCACTTCAAGCATCACTTAGCATGTATGTTGTGTTTGAGCAATGATTATAGCAAGGCATCTTTCTAGCATACTAAATGGAACATGTTAAGCAGGCAAGTTAAACCAACTTATACAATATCACAATTATGTGATTTCTTACCGATAGCCGACTCCTCGTACCTGTATCAATTACAGGTTATCTGATATACTTACTCTGCCTGCACAAAACATTCATTAGCATGCATCCTGGCTACATGGTCACTGGTGTTGTTAAACCATATGGACTCTTCTCATTTCATTTCATTTTAAGATAATGCGGTCAGCATAGTAGGTGGCGAGCCTCTATGCCACCCCGCCTTATCCGTGCTCCCATAGCACTCATCATTATTTCCTCCTAGGCCGAATCGGTCCCCAGGGCCCTAGGAACCGTTCGAGGAAATTATTACTCAAACCTTGTATACAAGTTGTCCATGACCATGCGAATGCGTGTCCGACTCGATTGTGAACATAATCGCATGGTAAAATATATTAAGGAAAGTAAAGGCAACAGTGCATCATTAGTCATATTCAATGACTTATTCATTTCATCATTCCCATCATTTCATTTGGTGATCTCAACGATCCCAGCTTTATCATTTCTCATTCATTACTTCATAGCAACGTATCTCATATCATTCCTTTCTTAAGAGGAACTTAACATTCATTCATTTCATAGGGACATTTATTCATTCCTAACTTTCTTATAAGGGACATGCAGCATTTCATATTCTTGCCACAGATATACAGAGAGTACATGATTCTAGTGTTTCATTCAGTTCATTGGTTCGATAGCATAGCCAGTTCATTTCTTATTCTATCATTCATAAGGCATCTCATTATTCAAGTGTCTACTTGTTCCAGCAGTGTTAAGCATAAGGGGCAATGTTATCAATTCATTCTCAGGCAGCGAATCACATTAACAGTTTAATGTGTTGTACATTTCAATAATTCTCAGCACAAGCATCTCTATTATTCAGCAACTAAAACATGGGACATTTAGGGACAATTCATAGCATTTCAATACTTCATTTATTAAGCATGAAGGAGTAAGGAGGAGGAAGGATAGTTCCACTCACCCAAAATTCCACTAAGCGTAGCTCCACCAGCGAGCCACGTTCCAATATCCATTCCATCTAGCCAGCTAAGAGAGACTACATCAGTCTCAACTCTCCCGATTTCCAACATAAGTCACGGTCCAATATTCTGATCCCATCCAATAAGCCAACCAAATGCCTCGTGCGGAGCGGGGCATTACATAATATACCACTCAGAAAAAGTTTCGTCCTCGAAACTTAAGAAAACAAGTCTTCTACAAGATTCACTTAATCACCATGAGTTTACTCATTCAGCTTCAAATCAATATTCATTTCAGCCCACTCGGTCATTTCAAAATATCTATCCAACTGTACCATTTAAATCCATCAACGATTCGATCTGTCTATCTCTTTTTCAATTACTTGTAACTTCTTATTGATTCGCCAACATTTTCCTTACATTTCTATTTCAGTCGCAACATATCACTTCGTTTGGATCCATACACATATTTTAGGCGTCCCCAAAACATATGCATTTCAGCCAAAGTCCGTGCTAGTACGATAAATTCTTCCCATAATGTTATCTCAGTCACAACCAATCACTTCTGCTGGATCCATACACATATTTTAGGCGTCCCCAAAACATATGTACTTCAGCCAACTTCCATGTTAGTGCGATTCGATCAGCCACAATATAACTCTCTTTTCTAAATCCAACTTAGCATCCTTTCAATTGACTTATTGCTTTATTCACTTTGCCACAATCACTATTTTCCAGGCCACCACTTAACATCAGGGACAATCTCCATCCAAGCATAATATTTGTAACATTCGATCAAGGGTCTAACTTAGAGCCAATCATATCAAGGTTTCACTACAACAATCATTTTCCTTCCCAAATCCAACAACATTTTTCACCGAGGCAATTCATCTTTTCTAAAAGATACAATCCAACATCACCAACTATCGATTATCCGAGTCAGGGTATAAATCTATGCAACAGTCAAGGTTAACCCAGCTATCCGACTATAGATACTTATCCAACATTTTCGTCATGAGCAGTCAATTCCATCTCATATAATAATTCACTATTCGATACATACAAATCAAGTCTCATCCCACGATTCCATTTCCCGCTATAGGCCGACACATAATCCTCAAGGGTCAAACATCTCTAAGGTTCATATTGGAGCATATACTTACAACTTATCATTCTTAGGTCATACTTATCACCTTTCTCGTTCAATGCCACAAGGTCATTCTACGGGTCGCCAACGGCCATCTATTATTTGGTCCAGTCTCAATGGTTAGCTATACCGACAGCTATACCTAATCATTCAGGTGACTCCCCTAGAGTGGACGGCTACTAGGGTTATACTAGTTCCTGCTTCTTAGGGCCAACAAGCAACCGACAGTTCTAAGGAACTCTACCCAAACCTATGGGTATCAATTCAGTCTGAATAATGAATCGCCAATTGGGCTAAGCCAGCAATTGGTAAATCATCAACTGGTCGCTAGGGTCAAGTCTATCTATTCAGGGTCTTCCTCAAGGAAATAATTCCCACAGAGGTTCATTCTAGACTTACCCAACAATCGACTAAGATCGATCTATCAACATTACGGTCAATTCCAACCCGACATACGATTTTCATCGTTCTAATAATCCATCAAGTAAATTCCCAATGATCCACATTTTTATTCAAATTCTCTTGTACCCACACGAACCCATAAGCCAATGCTAACTATTCAAGGGTCATCGATTCCGATAATCTTAATATAATTATGGAATCATACTATTCGGTCCGTATGACGGAGTCAAACCACTAAGTCATAAGCCCACAATCTATATCCCAACCAACAATCCCTATACCGACATTATCCAACATGTTTGCAATTTTTCGTTTCCATTTGTTTCTCAATCATCAAACTATCTTACGGCATTCTTAATCTCATGCAGTAATGGTCAAGTAGTTCATCCCATTCAATCCGACAATTTATGTATCACTTAACCATCCTCTAGGCAACAACAGTATTCTGAGTCACTACTTGTTATTTTTCTAGTACAATTCAATTCTTGAGCATATATGCGCATAAGCAACGAATATCCTTTGGTGATCTAGATGGGTTAACATCTATTACACCTTAGGGTCAAGGCATAAATCTCTAATATTCCTTTGGTCACCGACAACTTTTTCCAAAACTTTCAGCTACGCATCCAACTTTATATTAGCCACATTTGATTTGCATCCAACCAATCGAAATCGACATTCCAATGTTCTAAGCCACAATATTCTCTAGCCAAGTCTATTTACCCGTAGCATAACTGTCTTATTAGCTCGAGTCATCACTCGACTAAACAATTTCTAACCAAGCCAACTGGTTACAATTTCTAGAATCTTGCTACCCAACATAGCATCACCGTCAGGGGACACTCGAGTCATCTAGCAACAATACATGACTCCCAGCTAAGTCTCGGCACTACCCAGTACTCACAAATAGTCTCATTGCTATTTTATGGAAAGGGTCAACATACATCTCGTTCTGAGGTGGTAGAGGCAATATACCACTCAGAAACGAAGCCATCCTTAAACAATACCAACTCAATCTATTCCGGACATTCATGATCTATAATGATCATAATACTTAACCAACATCTTGGGGTCTCAATATCACAAGATAACATTCTTAGGGTCTCAAAAGCAGTAGCCAGCACACATGAGTCAATTCACTAATTCTGTTGAGCTCATCCATCAATTATTTCATTCCCAATTCTTTTCCAAAATCACATACAATTCTCAACTCGTTGCAGCATACATAGCCATTCCTTTATTCCCACATTCCAAAAAGCATTCACAATATAGCATACTATGGCATCGAGTCATTGTTGGGTTATTTGTGTCCAAACCAACAATAATCATTCATTTAGGGGCATCACAATGTATATAGACTTATTGTATGGAACATCCAGTGAGCAGCCAAGAGGGTCAATGATCTTTCAGACACGAACAACATAGGATGATTACAGAACAACAACAACATAATCGCGGAAGCAATCTTTGATTCAATCGCGGAAGCAACGTTGAGTGATCGCGGAAGCAACTTTGGTTAATCGTCGATGCAACTTTGATTTGAAACGAATCAAAGAAGAGACCAAGGACGTAAAGCCGTGCTTTGATACCAATTTGTCATGCCCCGATTCATAGAGTCATTTATTCACATATTTTATCTCTTGGAATCGATCGTCCTCGCTTGGGCGTGATGCCGTACAAGTCTGGTATTGCACTTGTACAAGGCAAAGATGGTACATACTCGATTATTCTTCAAATAGGAACACATCGCAGCGGCAGAAGCAGATAAATTGAATTTAATGAGGACAATCTTTCTCATTGAATAGAAGTACATCACTTCTTTATAGCAGCGGAGAAAAAGAGTAACTTAAAGCCACACAGAGATATATATAGAACTTTATTCTCTTTATTGATAGTTGAAGAAGAGTACAAGACTTGTATTGAAGTACAATGATTACAGCACATCTCTCTTTACATTGGAAACCAACTGAACAATGCTATACAGCTTACATTTGATATTTGGATACAATGGATGACAACTCGATATACCGACTTGGCTTACAATCTCAATGGTACAACTGATTACAATGTTCCATACATTATGCCCTTTATAAACAGAAGACATCATCTTGTGCAAGGAGAGCTTCTGTATGCCCAACAAATCTTCGATGCCGCGGGACCAATCCAGCTAAACTTCGTGTGTAGAACATTCCAAGCACAAGCACCTGCCCACAAAACGTGGGTCAGCACATCATCTATGTACTGGCGAGCAGAATCCAACCCACTCGCATAAACCAACATTTAAGGTGATCATTTAAGCTTGCATTTATTAGAGTGATCTTTCTATTTGGGGCCTAGCATCAGTTTACAGTTCATGGGCAATAATCAGAGTGAAGCATGTAAACATATTCTTAGTAGCATTCATGTGGACATATCATTTATCATTCTTGGTGTTATCATGCAAAGGCATCATTGAGACATACTAGGTGTTATCATGAAAAGGCATCATTGAGGCATCGTTAACATTAACATTTTAAGCATGTTATAACAGTTCTCACTTCAAGCATCACTTAGCATGTATGTTGTGTTTGAGCAATAATTATAGCAAGACATCTTTCTAGCATACTAAATAGAACATGTTAAGCAGGCAAGTTAAACCAACTTATACAATATCACAATTATGTGATTTCTTACCGATAGCCGACTCCTCGTACCTGTATCAATTACAGGTTATCTGATATACTTACTCTGCCTGCACAAAACATTCATTAGCATGCATCCTGGCTACATGGTCACTGGTGTTGTTAAACCATATGGACTCTTCTCATTTCATTTCATTTTAAGATAATGCGGTCAGCATAGTAGGTGGCGAGCCTCTATGCCACCCCGCCTTATCCGTGCTCCCATAGCACTCATCATTATTTCCTCCTAGGCCGAATCGGTCCCCAGGGCCCTAGGAACCGTTCGAGGAAATTATTACTCAAACCTTGTATACAAGTTGTCCATGACCATGCGAATGCGTGTCCGACTCGATTGTGAACATAATCGCATGGTAAAATATATTAAGGAAAGTAAAGGCAACAGTGCATCATTAGTCATATTCAATGACTTATTCATTTCATCATTCCCATCATTTCATTTGGTGATCTCAACGATCCCAGCTTTATCATTTCTCATTCATTACTTCATAGCAACGTATCTCATATCATTCCTTTCTTAAGAGGAACTTAACATTCATTCATTTCATAGGGACATTTATTCATTCCTAACTTTCTTATAAGGGACATGCAGCATTTCATATTCTTGCCACAGATATACAGAGAGTACATGATTCTAGTGTTTCATTCAGTTCATTGGTTCGATAGCATAGCCAGTTCATTTCTTATTCTATCATTCATAAGGCATCTCATTATTCAAGTGTCTACTTGTTCCAGCAGTGTTAAGCATAAGGGGCAATGTTATTAATTCATTCTCAGGTAGCGAATCACATTAACAGTTTAATGTGTTGTACATTTCAATAATTCTCAGCACAAGCATCTCTATTATTCAGCAACTAAAACATGGGACATTTAGGGACAATTCATAGCATTTCAATACTTCATTTATTAAGTATGAAGGAGTAAGGAGGAGGAAGGACAGTTCCACTCACCCAAAATTTCACTAAGCGTAGCTCCACCAGCGAGCCACGTTCCAATATCCATTCCATCTAGCCAGCTAAGAGAGACTACATCAGTCTCAACTCTTCCGATTCCCAACATAAGTCACGGTCCAATATTCTGATCCCATCCAATAAGCCAACCAAATGCCTCGTGCGGAGCGGGGCATTACAAGCGGTACCAGCGGGCACATGACTCAAAATCTGGAAAATGTCGTTTAGACATAATATTTCTTCAGGAACTTGCCGTTGACGGGCAACATGAGCAAGTCTCCATTTTGCTTTGCGAGGTGGTAAGCACCGTTGGAGAATACTGCCTCAATGATAAATGTGCCTTCCACTTTGGCTGGAACTTGCCGGCGGTCTTGTGAATCATGACCATCGGCCTCCGGACTGCCAGAACGAGATCTCCCACTTGGAATGTTCTGATTTTAACCTTCTTGTTGAAGGCTCCAGAGATGCGTGCTTGGTATAGCTCGATTCGTTGCTGAACTAAGAGGCACTTTTTATCCAAGGCCTCCAACTCTTGTAGCCGACGACGGTAGTTATCATATGTCGTCAATTGATAAGTGAGGGCGACACGGAGTGAGGGTATTTGAGTCTCCAACGGGAGGACTGCCTCGCTCCCGTATACCAGGGAAAATGGTGTGTTCCCAGTGGCTGTTCGAACTGTAGTACGGTACGCCCATAAGCATTCACCAAGTTTCTCGTTCCAGTCGCGCTTGTTGGAGGATACGAATTTCTTGGGCAACTTGATGATGGTCTTGTTGAATGCTTCTGCTAACCCATTCGCTGCTGGATTGTATGGCGTTGAAGCAATATTTTGGATGCGGTGCTTGTCACAGAACCGGTAGAAGGCATGGCTAGCGAACTGCAGACCATTATCGTGGATGATCCTTCGGGGCAGTCCAAAGCGGTAAATGACGTGATGCTTGAGGAAGCTGATCACGTTTGAAGTCTTTACTTCTGCAAGCAGAACAGCCTCCGCCCATTTGGAGAAGTAATCTGTGATGGCGAGTATGAAACGGTGTCCTCGAGAAGAAGGTGGAGCAATTGGACCGATGATATCCATCCTCCATGCTTCAAATGGCCAGGATGCCACTATCGGATGTAGAAACTAGGATGGTTGGTGAATGAAGTCCGCGTGGACTTGGCAGGCTTTGCATTTTCTGGCATAGTCTATCGCATCTGATACCATCGTAGGCCAGTAGTAGCCCATTCGGCGGAGACGGTCTTGCAATTTTGGACCAGGCTGATGGGCCCCACAGACACCGTCATGAGCTTCACGTATTGCTTCTTTGCCTTCTATATTTGACAGACACCGAAGTAATAATCCATCATAGGATCAGCAATACAGCATTTTCGTCTCTGTATCGTAGAAGAATCTGAGAGAATGCCTTCTGATGGAAGTGGCTTCCTTTGGTTCTCGGGGAGGATGTCGTAGACGACAAAATCAATGAATGGCTGTCTCCAGTCTGGTGCTTTGTCGACCGCCTGGGCGGAATAGCTCGCCACGAATTGAACGTTGTTCTTGGGACAGACCAGTTCGTGGCCTATCACGTCAACCGAATGATGAGTGTGGTTCGGCACAGCTAAGGAAGCGACAAGGCCTGCTAGGGCGTCGGCTTCGATGTTCTGGAGTCTGGGAACATGTTCGATGAAGAATCCCTGAAATGACGAAATGATGTTGATCGCTATTTGGTGATAGGGAATCATGTCTTCATGGCGGACTTCGTACGAACCCCGGATTTGATTGACGATTAACTGCGAATCGCCGTAAGCTTCAAGATATTCTACCCCCAGCTCTCTTGCAAGTTGGAGGCCAATGACCAAAGCATTATACTCGGCCACATTGTTAGAGCAGGGTTCCGTAAGGGAGTAAGCGCGACTGATCACTGGTCCGGAAGAAAAAATCAACACTACCCCGACTCCAACGACGATGTTGCCCTTGGGTCCAGTTCTCGAAGCGCCGTCGAAGAACATTCGCCATATATCATCGTGAGAAGTTGTATGTGAGTCAACGACCTCATCTGGGATTTTTTTGTATATCCTGGACGACTCCGAGCCTGGATGGGCTGCTAAAAAGTCTGCCAGAGCTTGACCTTTAACAGCCTTTTGCGGAACGAAGACCATGTGATAAGGGGACAGCAATATCGCCCATATGGCGAGGCGGGAGCTGAGTGCCCCTGGTTTAGTCATGAGAACCCTGAGAGGGTTGACTCGTGAGATCACATGTATGGTTTGTCCTGTGACATAGTGCCGCGTCTTTTGAATGGCGAACACCAGGGCGAGGCATTCCTTCTCCACAGCGGTGTATCGGTGCTCTGGCCCAATCATCATTCGGCTGAGGTCGTATATGGTTTGTTCATGGCCTGCATCGTTATTTTGTGCCAGCAGAGCATCGAGAGAATGTTCCATTGCTCGTACATAGAGCAAAAATGGTCTTCCCGGAATCGGGGCTACCAGGACTGGAGGGTTCGTCAGATATTCTTTGATGCTGTCAAAGGCACGCTGGCATTCTTCATCCCATACGAACGAGACTCCTTTCTTTATGAGGTGGGTGAATGGTCGATACCGCCCGGAGAGGTTAGAAATGAACCTCCTGATGGAAGCTAGTCTCCCTTGAAGGCCTCTGAGTTTACGGAGATTTTTTGAGGGACCCATCTCCATAATTGCCTTCGTCTTCTCTGGATCCACATAAATTCCCTGGGCAGTAATGATAAACCCCAGGAATTTCCCGCTGGAGACGTCCAAGAAGGATTTTGTGGGGTTCATCTTCAGGTTGTGTGCTCGCATTAGGTCGAACACCGTCCTCAGATCCTGTAGATGGTCGTCCTTATAGCGACTCTTGACGGCGATGTCATCAACGTAGCACTCCACAGTCTTGCACAAGTGGTCTCTGAAGATGATACTCATGGCTCTTTCATATGTGGCGCCAGCATTCTTTAAACCGAAAGGCATGACTGTGTAGCAGTATGTGCCAATCGGTGTCCGGAATAATGTATGCTTCTCGTCATCGGGGGACATCTTGATTTGGTTGTATCCCGAGAAGCCATCCATGAATGACATACGTTCGAAGCCGTATGTGTTGTCAATCATGATGTCTGTGATAGGGAGGGGGAATTCATCTTTGGGACATACCTCGTTCAGATTACGGAAGTCGATGAAGATTCGAATCTTCCTATTTTTCTTGAGGACCGGTACTATGTTGGCGACCCAATCCGGATGTTGTTCCTCCCGAATGAAGCCGCTGGCTATCAGTCTGTTGACTTCGGCTTCGATCGCATCCATGATGCCCGGGTGGAAACGTCGCTGTTGTTGTTTGACCGACTTTGTATCTGGTCGAATGTTGAGCTTGTGAAGGGCAACTTCAGGATTTAGTCCTGGCATGTCTTCGTAGCTCCAGGCGAACACATCAATATATTCTTTGACCAGTTCCAGTAGCGATTCTCGCTCTTCGTCTGTTAGGCTTTTACTGACGAAGATTTGTTTTGGAGAAGATTCGCTGCCGAGGTCAACCTGCATAACCTCATCTTCGGTGGGAGGTTCTCTCTGCTCGAACCGCTTTTTCTATTGTACATCCAGCTGTTGGGCCCACGGCTCTAGCTCAAGGATTTCAGGAATGTCTTCATCTTCTTCGTAAGTGTCGACGAATGCCATATTGACTGACAGGACTTGTCTGAATATGCCTCCGATGCTGGTATCCGAATCAGAAGTCGGTGACCCGGTTGAATGTGAATGCCAGTCGCACTCCTCATCTGAACTTTCAGGGGACGTTGTGGGCGTGACATACCCTAATCCACATCGGGTCTTGCTGTAGTAGTCCTGTGGTTTTCCAGCCGGGACTGGCGGCTTCAAAGGTAATCGTCGACCAGTGCCGTAGTTCAAGCCTGGCATTGTCTCTAGATTGTACCCCTGCTTTTGCATGATATATTTGGATTGAGGGCTGTACAGATAAAGAGGCAGTCTTCCGGCATCTGATTCGGGATCGACCTTCTCTATGGTGAAGGGCTGTGGATCGTCTTTCCGGCCGAAGATGATTGGATGGTCCCCTCCCTCGATTATGCAGTAGGCATCCTCGACTGGAGTAAGCTGGTTTGCGGTGTAAATATTTGTCACCTGTGTGTGTAGGTGAGTGCATCATCTGCGGAGGGAATATCAGTGTGGGGCAGCCACATACTTGGCCAGCTCTGGTTCTTCTTCGGCCACCCCCTGTATAAACGAAGACTGAAAGGATGACTTGGGCAGCTTGATCATCAGGGGTTTTGTTGGTGGAGCCGAGCGTGGAGTTGTCGGCAAACTAGCGACCCTTAGTTTGGCACTTGATGCTGGGCGGGAAGTCGTCGGTTTGCTAGAAGCCCCAGACTTTACATCGGGGTGACGATTCTTCTTGGGAAGACGTATCGTCATTGGCTTGTCAGAGGGATTGAGCTTTTATGCTTGTGGCTGGCCGACTCTCGGTAACCTGATTGTCAGTGGCTCCGTTGTGGGTCTTGGTGCTTGGCCGGACCTTGGCAGCTGGATTATCATTTGTCCTTCTTGCGCTGAGAGGCTGATCGCATCCTTACGCAGAGCGGCCGTAAGTGGTACGGATTTGCCAGGTTTGCGAGCTTGAAGGTGGATCGTCAGAGGTTCTTCTGATCCTGGGGCCGTTTCAGCTTGAGCTTGCACATCTTCATCCAGATGCTTCTTTGATTTTTCGTACAGGCAAGAATCCGAGTAGTAAGACTCGAGTCCTTTGAAGGGATCGATGTCGACAAATTCTGTCCTCACAAAGCCGTGTTTGTCGACATACTTGAAGCATTGGTGCAGCGTGGAAGGCACGATCATATAATCGTGTATCCAAGGGCGCCCCAAGAGGGTGTTGTAGGAAGTGTCCGCATCTATGACGTAGCAGGTCACTTCTGACTGGAGATCGCCAATTTGGCACTTCAAGCGAATCTTCCCAATTGGGTAGCTCCTGCCCGAATTGAAACCACTGATGGCGGTGCTTGTTGGTGTCAGGCGATGTATCGGAATGCAGAGATGATGTAGCAGACCCTTCAGGATGATGCTTATGGAAGAGCCAGGATTAATGTGCATCCGGTCCACCTTCACGTCCCCAATGTATCCAGTGTAGTATAACGGGCGATCGTGCAGATTGGTCTTGATGAGCATATCTTGTGGAGTGAAGATGATATTGGGCATTGCTCCTGTGTACGTGCTATCTTGGAGATGGGCAGGCGGGCTATCTCCTGTGAGGTTGACCTGAGCCAGATAGGCATCGACATTTTGGAGTGCATTGCTCAAAGCTGCACGGACATTCTTTGAGAGCCTCAGGAGTTCATATAAGGACAATTTGGCCGGTGTATTGGCCAATTGCGCCAAGATATCGAAGTTGTAGGGCCTCTCCAGCCCCTGAGGTGCCTCTTTTCGGAGGGATTTGTCGAAGCGAGTCTCCTTCGGCCTAGGCTTGTCGGTCGTCGGAGGTTGAGAAGGCCCTGGAGTATCAGTGGTAGCTGGCGGATGATCTTCAGTCGAGTTCTCAGCCACAGGTTGGGATTGTGCCCCAGATCGGGTAACGACAGCCGTGACTTCTTCCACATTCGTCGAAATTGTGCGGCAGGACCTGACTTTTCCACTTTTCTTCTTACGAATGGAAGGTGGCGTGGAATGAGTCACCTCATGTACTAGATTCGGATGGACGCACATGACTTCCCCTCGTGATGTGGTGAGGGACACTAGACCAGCAGCTTGATCTCGAGGGGGTGGAAGGTTAGCAATCTCCATTGTCGCCAGAGGGATGGGTATAACACCGTCTTGAGTCTCTGTTGGAGAAAAGCTGCCGAACTGTACGGACACCATATTGGCTGCCACGGTTACCTCTTCAAAATCGATGGCCAGAGCGTTCGAATCGATGAGGTTTTGAATATATCGTTTTAGTTGGTAGCAGTCGTGTGTAGCATGGTGGACGTAGCGGTGGTAATGGCAGTACTTCGGATTCTCCATATCTGTCGGCCGAGGTTCCCGTCTTGGTGGAGGGAGCTGAATTCTGTCTCCTTGTATGAGCATGTCCAAGATGGGCTTGACGTGGCAGTCTTTAAAGGAGTAAGTGATTTACGGCTATTGTTTGTCTGCCAGTTTTGACTCAGGCTTCTGGGCTGTGTCGTCCACCATAGCCTGCTTGCCCCTGTTGTCCCGATTGTTGGAGGGACTACCCCCATTGTCGCTGTTGGTGTTGGGACGCTTGCCTTTGTTTTCTCCCTCTGAGATGTGCAATCCCAGTTGGCGAGCCTTCTTCAACCGTTCTTCGGCACTAGTGGCACTGATGATGAACGTCTTCCAGTCCTTGAGTTGACTTTCGCCCATCCAGAGACTGATTGTTGGGAGCAATCTCTTTTGGCAAATTTCAATCAAGGAGGAATCCGGGTTACCAGACGGCAACTTCATCGCGGTTTGGCGAAACCGCTCAATATAGTTCCTCGTCAGCTCCTTCTTCCCTTGGACGACGTCCATGAGAGTGGACATTGTGACTTCCTGTCCTACTTCATAGAATCTCTCCAAGAACATGTGCTTGAAGCCGACGAAGGAGTGGATGCAGTTGTCTGGCAGGTTGCGATACCAGTCGAAGGCGAATCCTTCCAGTGCCTCGATAAATAATCGTGTAAGGATGGCATCATCGTGGGGTAGATGGTCGGTCGTGACCTCGAAGTAAGTAATGTACCGACTTGCGGAGGTCTTGCCATCGTAGGGATTGATGTTGAACGGCTTATATCTTGGTGGAAAAGGGACATCCCTCCATGCAGCAGGGTATGGTTCCCGAATTCTGAGGTCTTGAGAGGTTTCTCGAGCGTGAAACATGGCTCGGAGCTCCTGGACCTCTCTTATCGCTTCCCTGGCCTCATCCACAGTGGTTGGAGCCGTCGTTTCAGGAGGATTATTGCCCGGGTTCGGTGCAGCTGAGTTCGAGTCCGCATTGACCGCGGGACCCGTGCTTGTTTGGCCAGGCATCCCTCCTTATAGAGTAGGAAGGACCGCTTTGATCTCGTCTACAGACTTGACTAGGGCATGCAGTATGGCCTCCAGAGTGTCGATGCATTGGCGATCAATGGAACCCCCTTGGTTGCTGTCCGTCATGAACACCGTCCTTATATGAGGAAAGACGGATGGAACGGTGGAGGACGTACCCTCCGAGTCATACCCATGTACCGAGAAGTCATCGGGGTACGTGGGAATGTTATCCTCTGGCTCGGACTCGGAAGGAATAGTGCCCCCAACTTCAGAGCTTGCTTCATCTTGAGAGTCGTGGATGTCCTCGGGGATGTCGGCATCTGCTGTATCTGATGGGAGAGTTGTTCCGTCGGGCTCATCTCCTTGGAACATCGAATTGTCGTGGATGTTCGGAGGAGTGCTACCCCCAGTTCCAATCCCCAGTGAGGTAGATGATGAATCTCCCTCTGTAGCAGCTTTCGTCTTTGAACGGATGCCTTGGAAAACTCCGGTGGTGGACAACCGTTTAGACGACAGTTTATTAGCTGTAGCGGTTGATATCTTTGGGCTGGAGATGCTTGTCTTCTTCCCTCTCCCCTCAGCGAGGATTTTCTGAGTGGAATTGCAAGAGACAACAGGAGGCTCCTCGTCCTTTGAGCTCGGAAGTTGTAGCCTTCGGAAGACGGACGACCGGTCTTCTTTTACTGTTGCGTTGTTGCAATAGCAGTTGACGATGATCTGGGTGCAGTGACGTCCATGTGAGGACTCTTTGCACATCGAGGCCCCTTCTCTTTCCTTGCGCTTGTGGAGGATAGCCTCACGCAGGTCAGAGGAACCACTTTGTCCGTTTGCCGCCGGGGGCTGGACTCGAGTGGTTCTGTACAACTTCCTATCAGAGGCCCGCATAACGGTATGCGGAGCGCTCGGATGGTCAGAGGTAGGGACAGTCGGCTGAGCTTGCCAGACCCGCGCTGTCTTGGACTTCTTCACTCTAGTGCGTGAAGGCACATAGTAGGAAGAGTCCAAGTGGTGCTGGAGAGAATCAGACATGTCTTCTTGGGAGCACAAGAGATCATGACCATAGGAGAGGCGGTCGAAGACAGAGCCACGTGGAGTAGGCGTCTTGCGGCTAGAATCAACAATCTTCATGCGGCTGGCAGTTGTAGCCGCATGAATCTTCTCCATACGGCTGGAAACCCGGGCCACATGAGTATTCTCCATGTGGATGGAGATCCTGGCCGCATGAGTACTATGCATTTGGCTAGCAGTTTCAGCCGCATGGTCATCATTCATGCGGCTGGCAATCTGAGCCGTATGAGTCTTCGCTTTGCGGCTAAGACCCTTGTTCGGTTTATTTCTGGAGCACATAGAATCGCTCTTTGCCCCTGCAAGTCTAGCATCGTAGTGCTTTCCTCTGCCGGACTTGGGGACAGCAGAGTCTTCTATGGTTTGAAGTGGGGCAGCGCGAGAATCGCCTTCGCCGTCTTGGGTAGCAGAGAGTACTCCGTCGAGGGCCTGGGGATGAGCAAATGATTTTGGCCTCCACTCTTTGCGAGCCTTTGTTGTGCGGGTGCGCCTCTGGACCGGGCCAGCGCTTCCTTCGGAGAGCATTTCTTCGAACGCCTGTTGGTCGAAGCGGACGACTATCCTCTGTTGTGTGGAGCCAAGTTTGGCTGCATCCGATTGCGTCACCAACTCCTCAGCCGTGGAGAAGTTTGTCCCCAGCAGAGTTGCCATCATGGTTTGCCATGAAATATAAAAGAGCAGAACAATTTTATGGGTGGACTGGACTTTTACTTCACGTTACAAACTCGCTTGTACAAAGAAAGCCTAGGGACGAAAACCTAGGTACAGCAGTCTAAGTACAATTGTTTATTTTAGATTCTGTGGGGTGACGATAGAGGCTCGGGAAAGCGACGGCCGCTCTGCCTTACTCCTTGGACGATCGGTATGCAGCCTTGGCTCCAGAAGATTGCTTGGCGTTGAAGAAATGCTCTCTTTGCTCTCTGGCTATTCTCTCCTTGGGCTCTCTGTGTGGTCGTCTGTGTGATTCCTCCTCTTTGCAAGGGAATGGCACCTTGCTATTTATAGGAATGGAATACAATCATTAGGATTTGCAATGATGGTCCCCTTGAAATGGCGGCGGCCATTAGATTGGTCAATCTGGGCCATTAGTTTTGAGTGTGATGAATCTGGGCCATTAAGTGTAGATTGCACCAAATCTCATCAGTAATTAATGCTGATTGGAATAAATCTCCCTCATGATGATCTGCTGATGTCTGCGAATCTGAATGAATAAATTTAATTCATTCTCTCGCCACGTGTCCCAGATTATTGTGATTTGGCCCAATCTTTGATTGCAGTAAATCTGGGAAATTGATTGGCTTAAGACACGTGTCCTGGGAGCCACTGGGGGGATCTGAGCCGCATAAGGATCGAGCCGCATAAGACTGGCCACGTGTCAGGGCTGCTTCGAACCACGTGATAAACTGGGCCACATAATGGGTAGTGAGCCGCATGGAGATGAATCTTGCGAGCCGCATGGGGAGGCCTCTTCGTGAGCCGCATAAGTGGGACCTCTGCTTGAGCCGCATAGGGAGTTTCGGCCTGAACCGCATAGGGGGAGCTTCGGCCTGAGCCGCATGGGGAGTTTCGGCCTGAGACGCATACAACTGTCCACGTGTCAAGGCTGCATGGGATTTTCTGGATCTCGGGGGATTTTGTCAGAGATTTCCTTCGTTTCCCGAGGAGTCTGCCATTATGACAGAGTCATAATTGTATCTTTGAGTCAGAGCTGTCAGCTGTCAGCCGTCAAGGCATTAAATGCGGTAAAGGACAAAGGGGAGAGCTGTTGCAGGCCACGTGACTCCTCTCTGAGCTGCATAGAATTTATCAGAGCCGCATAGGAGCTTGAGCCGCATGGGTCTCTGGGCCGCATGGGCTTTCTAAGCCGCATGGGGCTCCCTGGCTGAGCCGCATGGGCTTTCATGTTGATTTTGGGCCGCCTAAGGCCCCCCTTGCTGCTTTTGGGCCGCATGAAGGTTTCTGGATTTTGAGCCGCATGAGGCTCCATGTTGAATTCGAGCGGCATAGAGAATCCCCTTCTTTTCTTGCGCTTGTGAAGGATCACATCTCGCAAGTCAAGGACATCTCGGTCAACATTTGTACTCGTTTGTGGGCCCGGGTATCCCGAGCACACGAGTGCGTAGGTATCATGTTTACAACTTTCTATCAAAGGCCCGCTTTAACAGTTAGCGGGGCGCTCTGATGATCAAAGGTTGGGACAGCTGACTGAGCTCGATGAGCCCGTGCTGCCCTAGACTTCTTCGACTTAGCACCCGAAGGTGCATAGTAGGAAGAGTCCAAGTTGGAAGGAGGGAAGAGAAGTTGGTGCCCTTTTCAAAGGAGGAAAGGGGGCTCTATTTATAGAATGGAGTGAGCCCCTTTCTTCTTCTCCTTTTCGATGTGGGACTAAAAGCAATATTTTCCATGCTTCTATAATGTCAATGGCACAATAGGAAATCTTCTACATGTCATAGTAGAAATTTTTATGCTTGTGACGGATACATGTAGCGTTATCGATAATTAATAGAAATAGAACCCGGTAAACAAGTAAACCAAGAACACTCCAAACCTTACTAACATCAATTAGAAATAAAGATTTTATATGGCTACTGCACATTTTATTATGAACAGGTTCACAATTTTGAGCCATGCCCACACCAGTCATCACAGAATATATACAACCAAGTGAACTTTGGTATTGGTTCATTGGTGAGAAACATATGGTGACAGGAGATACTGTTTAGGATAATTCTAGTTCAGTGGTGGAAACTAACACATGGAGAGCTTTATAACTGTCTGAAATTTAGACTATTCTATCTCAAGGAAAAGGGTACTTGATCTTCTTCAGGATGTGGATCCAGACAGAAATGCAGTCAGTTGGTATTTCTGTTGATGGGGGTATCTCTGCAACTGCTCATAAATTAGAGCCGTCCCTTGGAAAAAAATCAAATCATTGTTACTGATTCAGAGATAATAAACAAAGATATGCCTCAAGCCAGTGCTTACAAGTGATTAGAATCAATTCAAGAGTCTGAAGCCAAACAGGAGCTTCAGGCTGCAAACAACAAGGTAAATGTCGTAATGGATGAAGGTGCAAATGGCAAACAGAATATAAATGTTGGGAAAGGAGAGTTGTTGAAAGGAACAAAAAAACAAGTAGTACAGTGTCTGGGCACGAGTATTGGTGGCATTCCTGTTATGGAAAATAAGCAGCATACCAGTTGCAACTTGCCTTTTGTAGATACGGCTAATTTTCTGCATTTGTCTGGGGTAAAGTGAAGAGCCAGGTCAAATTTTGATCCTTCAGATGCATCACAGTTGGCTTTGAAGTATCAGAAAAAGGATAACTACCTTTCCCCTATCCATAGTTGGTACCTATATTTACCAATACTGATACCTTAAGGACACGACAGGAATACAAGATACGGATATATATAATGATACGATGCAGATACGATATGGATAGTTTCGTATATGTACAGTAAATAGTTGGTTTGTATTGTACAATACGGACACGATAAGGATACAGATAATGATACCATTATCCAGTAAAATAGTAAAGAGTAAATTTTAAGGCTCTGATCGAACCTCATCCAGGTAAACCTGACAATGATCATACATTAAAGCCATGGACATGTTTATGTATGTAGCATGTGTCCCATTCTCAGCTCTCATCGCATCAATAACAAACCTGACATAGAAGTTAATAGTGCAAGATAAGAACTTTTATGTTCTAATGAATCGAAATTATTAGAAAAGTTGATAAAAAAAACATTATTAAGAAAAATTATGTTCCATAGACAACTTGATTTTCATGGATGACTGGGGCAAAATGATGCTGATCCGTTACAAATATTTATTTGGCTGATTAGAAATGGCTCAGACTTGTGCATTAAAATGTTGGACTCCATCCAATTCCTGCTTGATACTCAACCTGGTTATTGTTGCTCAGCGCACGCATACCAGCTAGTGGGTCATACATGACCCATAGTCGACCTCTATAGAATAAAAGTAATAAATTAGCCCATTCAGCTCTTCATCATTGTTGTTTTTTCTTTCTTTTGGCACAGTGATATAATATGGAAATTTATTAACCATCAATCTTTTGGCACAGTCATATATATATATGGGATTTTTTTTTGGCACAGTGATATAATATGGCACGAATCACGTTGAAAATTCCTAGTCCTAAAATGGGATTATTCTTGGAAGAGTAAGAAGGTACATGTTTGGCTAAGCCAGTGATTACACCATTGGTCACCTCAGTTGATAGCTATGGTCACCTACCCAACAAGAATACCATGCAAATTTCCTTCAGTGCCACAATTAGTTATGAAAACCCCAGTTCATTTTTCTCCAATTGCCAAAGAAGTGCAAACCAATATAACACCCCCACTTCAACTTGCCTGGAACGGACGACATAGTTGCTCCCAATGAAAGGGTCACTAAGGTTCCTTAATGAGAAATGTTGCAACTGGTCCAGAGCACCATAAAATTTTGTACCAAGGATCATGCATTAACAGCAAATCACCAGAAATATTTCATTGACTACTGATATCTAATTCGGTTATGCCAAAAACTTCAAGTGCCTTAAAAAAATTCTAGTAACTCAAAAAAATTCTTAAAAAAAAATTCTGTCGTTTACCTAGATAGAAGTTTAACCAAATGTACAGTGGGGTGCTAGCTTGGCTCCATTTGCCATCACCTGGCATTGTCCTCGAGCAAAGCCGACCTGCAGGAAGTGCATAGAACTAACCCAAAAAAAAGATCAATGCGATACAAATAGGTCAACTAATTTGGAAACATAATCCTTCCTTCAAAAGAATTCGATCTTGAGTTCATAGATACTGAACTTTGTAATCTTCCTTCCTTTCCAAATGGCCTAGGACAATTTGGAAAATATTCAGGCTAAGATCTGAATATTTTACTCCAAATCCCTCCTACACCAACAAGAGAAGGCAAATAATTGATAACCAACATGAAATAAAAACTACATTACTCCAATAGCATTTGGAATACATGCATGAAACAACAAACTTCGTGTTACTACAAGAGATGACCAATCTTTCTTTCTCAAACATCGTTTATGGTGTACAGTTGTACATGAATGAAAAGTTTGATGAATAATTATGTGACCATTTAGATATTAAGAAACATTGAAGAACAAATATTCTTGTGAGTAATTGGGGATTTGTTGTAGTTGTAGAATTCTTCAATTAGAACTGTTGAGCTTTCCAACTGGAAAAGGTTATGTACAAAGAAATAGAAGTTCACAGGAACTTCCATTCAATATACTCAAATGATCAAAGAGTCCCCCACCTCTTTGCAGATTATGAATGCTTCGGCTCAAGAACTTAACGTTAAGTCTTGAAGAACTTACTCACCAAAAATGCTTATGTACTGCTTTTTCAAGAAATAAGCAGAAGTACAAAAGAACACTTAGTAAATTGCCACAAAAATCAATCACAGTTGAAGACTGAGATTAGGAAGTGCATATATACCTGTCAAATTTTGATCTAAAATATGGCTTAGAATCATCACCGACTCCTCCAGCTCGACCCTGACCTCGGCGGCGGCCGCCACGGCCGCCACCATCTGCACCGTCAGGCCCGTGCCTCCGAGCCTCACCATCGGCCTCCTGTACTCATCCACCATCCTCTTCACCTACTCCATGTGGCTCCCCGACATGACCTCCGCCGCCCGGCCTCACCAGCGGTGTGCCGGCTGAGAGCGGCGGGGGGAGGGCGCCGCTCAGGCGGGTGTCGAGGAGCCGGACGGCGGTGATGCGGGAGCTGGACGGCGGCGACGCGGGAGCCGGACGACGACGACGCAGGAAAGAGGAGAGGAGTGGGGGGCTCTCTCTCTAAAGGAGGAAAAAGTTAGGGAGAGAGGAGGAAAGAAAGGGGACGATAGGGAGAAAGTTTGCTGGGTTCATCCATTAAAAGGAACCACAACCGTCAACACATATAAAAATTTTGAAAATTTTTCTAAAATGGCAGTTGAAAAAATCCCGCTAAGTTTTTGGCACATACATTACTTGACGGTTAACACCAAAACCGTCAATAAATAAATTGCTGTTTCTTGACGGATCCTCCGAAACCGTCAACATACATAGTATAAAATTGCTAATTTAACATATAAAAGGGCCTCTCTTGACGTAAGCCTAAATCGTCAAGAAAACCACTATTGTTGACGACTTTTGACGACCATCAATTATAAACCGTCAAGAATCATCTTTTTTCTTGTAGTGTGCTAGCCCTCTCTTATGTAGCAAACTGCTGTTGTCTATATCCCTACACAAGTGCTGCAGAGCCCCGAAACTACCTACTTCTTAACTAGCCTCTAATACATGCACCACTGCAATAAGTTGCAAGTGTAAACTACTATTGTCTATGACCCTGCACATGTGCTGCAGAGCCCCAAAATTGCCTACTTCTTAGCTAGCCTCTAATACATGCACCACTGTAATAAGTTGTAAGTGCAAACTGTCTACACTACAGGACTACACACATCCCTCATACTTATAGGTTCGCACTGACGTGCAGTGCCCTACTACCAGCATGTGTTGTATTATAGTTTTCACTTACTGTAGACACCAATTGCACTAGTATGGTGATACTATAGATCATGCAAACGGGGAGTGCCATCCTAACTCTCCCTCAATACTGGCCCTAGCCATCATCAACTGTTGCTATATGCAGTTACTAACCTGCAGTCGAAATCTTGGGCATTTTCCTGCACAAGCTGCAGCACCCTGTAGTAGCATGTCAACTGCTGCAGTTCAAAACCTGTGCATTGTACTACAGCAGATGCACTTGCATCCTGTAGTTGCTGCCTCGACCCATATCTCTACTACAACACATACACACAGGTACCAATTCGCCTCCTATATATATAAAACTACATGGCCCCTAATTGATTATAATTCCTAGGATACACACTATGGTCCCTCAAATCCTATGATATGCATTCCCAAGCTCACTAATACTATGCCAAAACTCGAATTAGGCTATGAGACACATGCAAGGCACTCAATGACACATGTTATTGGACACGTATCATACAAATACCATTTTCTTCCAAATTGACCATGTGTATCATAAATTGTCATGATATGGCATCACGTATCCTAATTCGGACACGAGGAGGTCAATTCTACTAAAATTAGATTCAATTGCCATGAGAACGCTTGGTAGACACGAATCGCATCCCCAAGCCAAATCTCTGTTCCTAGTTGCTAGATCTAATAGAAATTGGTGTTCTACTCATCGATTCCAATCCTAATGGAATAGATCTGATAAATTGGGACTCATATGCGATTTTTCCTAAAATTATGCATAGGAATTTGAAGAGAAGTGTCGTTACCAATTGGGAAGAGGTTCCCAATCTAGATCTTTGGAGTTGGACAAAAGGATGGCGATTCGGACACGATCCTCCTTCAAGCTCGCTCCTCCTAGGCTCCAATTGTGCTCTCCATGCCATGAAACTCCATGAAGAGGTCGAAATTTAGTGAAATTTAGGGAGGAATAAGGAATTTGGGGGTTAAAGCTCCAACAGGAAATTTGGGGAAGAAAATGGAAGAATGGAGAGACTTGTAGAAATGAATGAAATAATAGGAATTCCCCTCCTATATAAGCCGGCCTCTCATGGCTTGTTTAATCTCTATTTAATGTCTAATAAGCCACCCATAGGTCCCTATTATATTTAATTAACTAAGGGACACAATGGAAATTGGTGGAATTGGGTTTGGTTAATTAATTGGGCTAAATGTGCAGTATATTGGCTAAATCATAACATGACTAATGGGTTTATTCCTAATCAATTAATTTTTAATCAAATAACTAATTAATGGCACACTTAGGGCTGCAAACGAGCCAAGCCATTTGTGAGCTACTCGAAGCTCGACTCGATAAAAGCTTGTTTGAGCTCGGTTCGTTTAGTAAACAAGCTTCATTTTCGAGCTCGTTTAATAAACGAGCCAAGCTCAAGCTTAGAACTACTCAGCTCATTTGACCTCGCAAGCTTGCTCGTTTACGAGCTTGCGAGCTGGCTCGTTTAGGAGCTCGTTTGTTTGTTGAATTCTAATTTTATTTATGTTTGTATAATAATATTGTGTGTAGCATATATTTATATGTAATTTATAATTGATATTAAGGAATATTTCAATTAAATTTTTATAAATAAATTGTTAATATTACATGTAACTTGAATTCAAGCCTAACTAGCTTGAAATCGAGCTCATTAAGCTTGAAGTAAAGCTTAAGGAGCTTGAAATAAAGTTAAGCAAGCTTGAAATCAAACTTAACGAGCTTGATTTTGAGCTTATCGAGCTTGTTTATCAAGTTTGAATCAAGATTGCTTATCAAGCCATGCTCAAGCTTAATATAAACATGCTCGAGCCAAGTTCAAGCTCTAAAATAAAATATTTATCAAGCTCAAGCCCGAACTCGGTTAATTCTAGTCAAGCCAAGCTAAAGCTTACAAAGCTTGGCTCGGCTTGTCTCGTTTGCAGCCCTAGGCACACTAATGGTTGGACAAAAAAGCCCCTACATAGGAATTTGGTGATGACACGACCTTAGTATCATGTCTTTGAAACTAGATGGCCAATTTATCCATCAGACCAAGACAAATATATACGTCCACAGGTTGAACATAAAAGGTGTAACTAGGGACATAGGACCATTAGATTGGAAAAGAAAAAAAACCATATATAAAGAGCAGTTCGACTACACAAAACTCAAATAGGAACTTACAATCACGTTATAACACGTATACAATTTTTTCTATTTAGATCTTTGACTTTTTTTATATTTAGGCTCTATGTCGGGTGGAGACAAATCCACTACTAAGCGATTGAATCAAAAGTAAAATAAATGAATAGCAACTAGCAAGTCCACTGTCCAAGGAAGAATCAAATGGTCCACCAAGGAGAGTCTAGGCCGGGTCGTACTCCTCGAGATCATGTCGTTCGTCTATACCTGAAGCGATCATCAGGTCCTCAGGGGACCTAGCAAGATACATAAAAATATGCCTTTCTAACAGTAAATAATATGTAGAAATAATAACCAGCAAGGAAACAAAAATGACTAAGTAACAATGACACATGCATCCAAGGAAGAAAATAAAATAATCAGGCAACAACAATACAAGCATGCAAGAACAACTACGCATAAATGAACTGCTGGAAAGAAAACATAAAACAAGTAACATATTCCAAGTTCCTATATGAACACATGGCAAAAAGTCAACGAATAACCAAACCCTCACCCCTAGTTTGGACACTCAGGTTTGAACCACAACCAACCATCGCCCCTAGTGTGGACTCTCAGGTTAGCTTTAAGCAATCAACCCTCGCCCCTGCGTGGACTCTCAGGTTGAGAAAAAGAAAATAGGAATAATAGTTCAGTTATAACGCACTTGTCCTACGATACAATACGACTTTCGATAATGTACATGTGAGAACAAATCTAGTATGAATGATAATGCCAGAACATGAACAAGGATGATATATCAACGTGACAACTAAACTAGTATGCATAATATAAAAGGAAACACATATCAATAATTCAATCAAAGAAACTAGATAATGACATATAATAAAGAAAAGGAATACAAATAAACTGATAATATAAGGGAACACTGATTATAAACATGAAATATGAATAAACAAAATTGACTAGCATATAATATACTGTAAAACAAGGCAAGGTATACTTGCCTGGCATAGTTTATTGGTGTCGACGTGTGTGACTTGATTGTAGCGGCACGAAATACATACGGATGCCATACTTATAATAGATGATCCCAATATATGGTAAAGACAGTTCTATCAAGTCCAAAATAGTCCATTTAGCTAGGGTTGACATGTAGAAGTTCCGATTCGTACAAAAAATATGAAAGATTCGATTAGTCATGATTGGACCAATCTGATCTAAGAGAGAAATTTGATTTAGAAAAAAGAAAATCTTAACTAGAAAATATATTCTTTTCTATTTAGAAAATGTTTATAACTATTTTGGAAATTATTTATAATAATGAAAAACTATATTCTAATTAGTCAAAATATTTTAGATAAATATTTATAAATCAGTTTAGGGCTAAAAAAACATAATTTTTGTCAAATATAATTTATAGGCTAAAAGTCATAACTAAAATACCGTAAAATAATATATTAATATTTTATTTAATAAAAAAAATATGATAATACTTATGATAGTAAAAACATTAATAATAATATTATATTTAAATAAAATCAAATTAGACTCTATTGTGGGCTTAGGCCCATCCCTAATTCAAATGTGTATCTAAAAAATATAGGGCAAAAAAATCAGTTAAAACTTAAGCATATAAAAAAACCCACATGAATTACTAAACTAAATTTGGACTCAAGACTTAAGGCCCATAGTTTAAATATAACAAAATTACTATACAATATTCTCCATTTATTAGGCCCGGCCCAAGCCTAACTAACTACAACCCAAAAATTAGAAACCGTAATCATTTCTCCTCAAATGTACATAAAAAAATAATATACAAGTAAGAAAGAGAGAAAAAGAGAACAGAGGGGGAAAAAGACAGTGGAGAAAGAGAGAGTTGAAAGAGAGGGAAAGTGGAGAGCAAGAGGAAGAGGAAGAGCTCACTTGAGCTCGGCGGCGCAGGCGTGGGGATGAGACGACTAGCAACACCAGTGGAGCACGAGGTTCAGCGAACGGCGCACTAATAGCACGACGGAGGTGTTGCGGTGCATCGAGCACCATATAGGCGATAGCCGGTAGGAGGCCTGGCTGTCGCTGGCTTGCGTATGAGGACATCGATGGAGATAGGGAGGTCAAGGCGGCGTCGAGGATGGCGGGGTAAGGTGGCTGGGCAACTCAGCCGGGTGGGACAAGATCTAGGCGCGGCCATGGAAGCAGCAACGATGGTAGTGGTGGTAGATGGACACGGCTGGAGCAGTACAGGATCGGGGAGCGGCACAGTGCAGACTCTGCTACAGCCCCGACGATGCGGTCATGGGTGGCTGTCTTGTCTGACGGTGGTGGTGATTATCCAGTGGCGGTGGCTGCTGGTGTTCGTATGGTTGTGGTCACTGTAGAAGCATGGAAAATATGGGGTTCATACGGATCACAACTAACCGCATGAGTACTCTGGAACAGATTGACCCACATAAAGAAGAGCCGCATGAATGACTCAGTACGCCCCCTGCGGCCCATCTTCACCAGACTAATTTTTGAGCCATAGACAGAATAATTACTTATGTGGCCAAGCTGATCAACCCTTCTAATAAAGCTGACAAAACTCAGTAAAAATTAGCAAAAATGACAGCTCTGACAGCTCTGATGAACTGTGACACTCTGACAAAAAGAAAATAAGACGTGACCAGACAAAATGTCATGTCACCAGACAGGACATGGCCATGCGGCCAAAAGGACTACGACTTGAGCCGCATGAACCTTATGCGGCTCAATCTATGTGCTTCATGCGGCCAAGGGTAAACTGCAATCTGAGCCGCATAAGCTTTATCCGGCCCAGAATATAGAACCTATGTGGCTCAAAAGTCCTCAAGCTACATGCGGACTAAGGGAGACTGCCGCATGATTTTTATGCGGCCCAGCATTATCGAACACTGAAAGGCCTATGCGGCTCAAAATGACTCAAGCAGACTGATCTTATCTTGCGATAGGACACGTGGCAAGCTGACCAAGTATCAACCACCCAGATTTGCTGTAACAATATATCAACAAGTCACCAGCTGGCGGCCAAAGAGCAGGTCTTTATGTGCTGTTGTAGCTACGTGGCCATCTTTGCGGCTCAAAGCATATATCACTATAAATAGCAGGGTGCCACACCCCTGTAAAAGGCAAGCAACCTACGAAAGGAAATTTCTTCAAGAGCAAGGACCGTGTCAGATAGTCCAAGGAGTAAGGCAGAGTTGCTATACTTTTTCGAGCCTCTATCGTCACCCCCCGGAATTAAAACTAAACAATTGTACTTAGATTGTTTCCTATGATTTCTTTCTAGGCTTTCTCTTGTACAAGCGAGTTTGTAATCAAGTTCAATTCATTTGTAATTTTTTGTGCTTGATATTTAATGGCAAACATGATGGCGACTCTGCTGGGGACATCCTTCTCTTCTGATGAGATGTTGGTGACACAATCTGACGCATCCAAGCTCGGCTCCATGTAGCAAATGCTCGTGGTTCGATTTGACCAACGAGCATTCGAAGAAATGCTCTCTGAAGGGAGCGCCAGTCCATCGCAGAAGCGAGCCAACCCAAAGAGAACCCGTAGGATGTCGAAGCGCAAAACTGTTGCCCCTGACCAGGTTCTCGAAGAACCTCCTTCTACGACCCAAGACGGTGATCAAGACTCTCCTGCAGCCTTATTTTTGACCGCAGAGAACCCCACTGTCCCCAAATCCAGCAAAGAAAAATACTACGATGCTGAGTTTTTGGGGACACAAGGGAAATCCATGCTGACGAGGAAGAGGCCGCATAAGAGAGATGCGTAGATGGCCCATACGGCAGCTAACTCTGGCCGCAGACAGATGGCCTATGTGGCAGCCAACTCTGGCCGCAGATAGATGGCCCATTCGGCTGCCAATACCGGTCGTAAACAGATGGCCCATGCGGCAGCCAACTCTGGCTGCAGATAGATGGCCCATGCGGCAGCCAACTCTGGCCGCAGGTAGATCGCCCATGCGACAGCCAACTCTGGCCGCAGGCATATGGCCCATGCGGCAGCCAATCCTGGCCATAGACAGAGTGTCTCATGCGGCCCTGTCAGAAGCTCTGTGTTCGACCGTCTCTCATGCGGGCCCGACTCCATACGATCCATTGAGAATATGGGATGTATCAATCTGGACACTTCTTACTATGCGCCTTCGGGTGCTAAGTAAAAGAAGTATATGACAGTACGGGCCCAACAAGCCCAGTCAACTGTCCAAGTTCTTGACTGCCAGCGGGTACCGTTAGCTGTTATACGGGCCCCTGATGGAAAGTTGTACAGAACCACCCGCGTCCAGTCCCCCAGGGCTAAGGGACAGGGTGGGTCTCAAAAGTCTTCCTCCAACGATCGAGAATAAGTGCTTTTACTAGCCTCGGATAAGGGAGCAACCATGACACCTATGCACCCGTGTGCTCGGGATACCCGAGTCCACAATTTCGATACAAAGGTTGATCAATCCGCTATCGACTTGCGAGAGGTGATTACTCACAAACGCAAGGAGAAGGAAGCAACCTTGGCATGCGATGAGCCCCTCTCGTGACGTCGTTTCACCCAAGTCATCATCAACAGCTGTTGAGACAAGTCGGCAACACCTGAAGATCGGTAGTCCGTTTTCCAACGACTGCAGCAGCAAGCACCTTTCCAACAACAACTTGAGAAATGGGTGCAAATCCCGGGAGACGAGGAATTTCCTTTCGCCTCCTGTAATTCAACCCAAAAGGTTCTTCCCGGCAAGGGAGGGAATAAGACATGCTCTTCCAGCCCGACAATCTCCGCCAGCATTGCAAGGAAACTCTCGTCTAGAGGACTGCCAAGACGAGCCGGCAATCAAGTATCGATCCGAGACGAGCTGGCAACCAAGTGTCGATCCGAGACCCTCAGATAATCCAATACCATAAGCAGAACCCTTGGTGGTCAAGTTACCCAAGACAGCATCCCAACCTTCGGTCACGTACGGGGTAGCTGAAGAGGAGGCAGAACTCGCGAAGTATCTTGTTGCAAAGGTGGATAGTCCCACTCCTGATGATGTAATCACTGTGGACAAAATTCCTTATTTCATTAATAAGAGGCTGCCATTGAACTATCCTGAGTGTAATAAATTCAATCTGATGTATACTGTAGGACTCGGTCGGGACATTAACCTGCACACACAGGTGACAACCGTCCATACCGCAAATAGACTTACTCTCGTTAGAGGTGCCAACTTCCTAGTCCCAGACAGAAGGGAAGGGGATCACACGATCATCTTCGGTCGAAAAGAAGGCCTCAACCCTTCATGCCTCAAGAGTTTGATCTCGAATCCGATACCAAAAGACTACTGCTCTACCTGTATAGTCCTCGGGCCAAGTAATTCTTAGAAAAGTAGGTGTAGGACATGGAGGCTACCCCAGGTCTGAATTATGGCAGCGGTCGGCGATCGCCTCTGCAGCTCTCAACTCCGTCTGGGAAACCTCGGGATTATTACGGTAAGTCCAAATACGGTCTCGGTTATGTTACACCAGCAACAACGCCCGAGACCTCTGATAAGGAATGCGAGTTGTATTCTTACTCATTCGAATCACCTACATACGATTTCGACGACAGCGTTGGAGATATGTTCAGGCCGGCATTATCTGTCAACATGGCATCCACTGACATTGAAGAGAAAGACAAGGATTTACTCGAACCTCTTGAATTGGAGCCATGGGTCCAACAACTGGATGCACAATGGGAGAATAGTTTTAAACTATGTGACCCTTCCACTGAAGATGAGGTCATACAAGTTAACATCGGTGATGAATCCTCTCCAAAGCCAATCTTTGTCAATAAAAGCCTGACAGATGGCGAACGGGAGTCATTGTTGCAACTCGTCAGAGAGTATATCGACATCTTTGCCTGGAGCTATGAAGACATGCCTGGGCTAAACCCCAAGATCGTACTTTATAAGCTCAATATTCATCCGGACGCGAAACCAGTCAAGCAACAGCAACGGCGGTTCCGTCCAGACATCATGAACTCCATCGAAGCGGAAGTAAACAAGCTTATAGCTAGCGATTTCATCGGCGAGAAGCAGAACCCAGACTGGATAGCTAATATAGTACCAGTCGTCAAGAAGAATGGAAAGATCTGAATCTGTATTGACTTTCGTAATCTGAATACGGCATGTCCTAAGGATGAATTCCTTCTTCCCATCATCGACATAATGATCGATAATACGTGTGCTTCGAGCGCATGTCCCTTCTGGATGGCTTTTCAGGATACAATCAAATCAAAATATCTTTTGACGATGAGAAGCGTACGTCATTCCGAACACCGATCGGTGTGTACTGGTACACGATCTTGTCCTTCGGCCTAAAGAACGTCAGTGCTATATATCAACGAGCTATGAGCATCATCTTCAAAGATCACTTGCGCAAGATGGTAGAGTGTTACGTTGACGACATCGTCGTCAAAAGCTGCTCCAAGGATGATCACATACATAATTTGAGAACAGTGTTCGACCTTATGCGAGCGCACAATTTGAAGATGAATCCTACCAAGTCCTACATGGGTGTGTCCAGCGGGAAGTTCTTGGGCTTTGTTATTACTTCCAGGGGCATTCATATAGACCCCGATAAGACAAAGGCAATCCTAGAGATGAGTCTACCGAGGAACCTCCATGAACTTCGCGGCCTTCAGGGAAGACTAGCTTACATCAGGAGGTTCATATCTAACCTCTCAGGACGAAGTCAATCCCTTACACAAATGATGAAAAAAGGCATCTCTTTCATATGGAATGAGGAATGTCAACGTGTCTTTGATGATATTAAGGAATACTTGACGAATCTGCCAGTTCTGGTAGCCCTAGTTACCGGAAAGCCTTTCCTGCTCTATGTACGAGCGATGGAACACTCTCTTGGCTCCTTGTTAGCACAGAATAATGATGTGGGGCACGAACAAGCCATCTACTATCTTAGTCGAATGATGGTGGGGCCGGAGCATAGGTACACCACCGTAGAGAAGGAATGTCTTGCCTTGGTGTTCGTCGTTCAGAAAACACGACAGCATGTGTCAGGGCAGACCATCCATGTTGTCTCGCAAGTTAATCCCCTCAGGGTTCTCATGACCAAGCCAGGCGCACTCAGTTCTCGTCTAGCCACATGGGCGATACTGTTATCCCCTTACGACATGGTCTTCGTTCCGTAGAAGGCTGTCAAAGGTCAAGCCTTGGCCGACTTTCTAGTAGCCCATCCAGGCTCACAAACAGCCAGAATCTATGAAGAAATCCCAGATGAAGTCGTTGACTCAAACATGACTTCACATGATGACGTTTGGCGATTGTTCTTCGACGGTTCTTCAAGAACAGGGCCACAAGGTGATATTGTTACTGGAGTCGGGGTAGTATTAATTTCTCCCTCTGGGTTGGTAGTAAATTGGGCATATTCTCTCACAGAACCTTGTTCGAACAATGTAGACGAACATAACGCTCTAGTCATCGGACTCCGACTCGCAAAAGAGGTAGGGGTCAAATACCTTGAAGCGTATGGCGACTCATAGTTGATTGTTAATCAAATCCGAGGCTCTTACGAGATTCGTAACGCGGACCTGATTCCTTATCATCAGACATCAATTATTATCATAGCAACCTTGGAGGGGTTCTTTATAGAACATGTTCCTAGGCTCCCAAATATTGAAGCCGACGCCCTAGCAGGCCTCGTCGCTTCTTTGGCGGTTCCAAATTATGCTCATCATCTAGTCGATGTGAAAGGCTATGAGCTGGTCTGTCCCAAAAACAACATTCAATTGGATACGAGTTACTCTGTCCAGATAACTAATGATATGCAAGACAGGAGACTCCCGTTCATCGACTTGGCAGTCTATGAAATCCTGCCAGAGAATGTGAAAGGAGCAACTTCAATCAGAAGGCGTTCTCTCAGATTCTTTTATGACACGAAAACAAAAATGTTGTACCGACGATCTTATGACATACTACTGTTAAGATGTTTGTCAAATGCAGAAGCCAAAGAATCCTTATACGAGGCTTACGATGGCATTTGTGGGGCTCACCAACCGGGCCCGAAGTTGCAGGACCGTCTCCGTCGGATGGGTTACTACTGGCCTATGATGGTAGCAGACGCAGTTGATTATGCAAAGAAGTGTAAGGCTTGTCAGATCCACGTAGATTTCATACATCTTCCATCTGAGTTCTTGTACCCAACAGTGGCCTCTTGGCCATTTGAAGCATAGGAAATGGACATTGTTGGCCCAATCACCCAGCCGTCGTCCAAAGGGTACCGGTTTATTCTCGCAATCACAGACTACTTCTCCAAATGGGCAGAAATTGTTCCGCTGGCAGAGGTAAAGACATCAAACGTGATCAGTTTCATAAAACATCACGTCATTTACCATTTTGGACTGCCACGGAGGATCATTCATGACAATGGTCCGTAGTTCGCAAGCCATGCCTTCTATCGATTCTGTGACAAGAATCGGATTCAGAATGTGGCATCAATGGCATACAACCCATCGGCTAATGGTCTGGCTGAAGCCTTTAACAAGACCATAATCAAGCTTCTCAAGAAGTTTGTGTCTTTAAACAAGCACGACTGGAATGAAAAGCTGGGCGAATGCTTATGGGCATACCGTACTACAAGTCGGACAGCTACGGAAAATACAACATTCTCTTTGGTGTACGGGAGCGAGGCAGTTCTCCCATTGGAGACTTAGATCCCCTTGCTTCGTGTGGCTCTTACTTACCAGTTGACATCGGACGATAACTACTGCCGACGGCTACAAGAATTGGAAGCGTTAGATGAGAAACGTTTGCAAGCTCAACAAAGCATCAAGCTCTATCAAGCACACATCTCTCGTGCCTTCAATAGGAAAGTCAAGTAGAGGATATTCCAAGTAGGCGATCTCGTCTTGGTCATTCGCAGACCGATGTTCATGACTCACAAAACCGCCGACAAATTGCAGCCCAAGTGGGAGGGTCCATACATCATCGAGATGTATTATCCAACTGCGCATACCGGCTCGTAAAACAGAACGGAAACTTGCTCATGATGCCCATAAATGGCAAATTCTTGAAGAAGTACTATGTCTAAAGATATGCTGGTACTCCCTCAAACCATCAAATCTTCCAAACTATCGAGTTAGGTACACCAAGTACCTCTGAACTCACCACTCTATTTTTTATATCGCATCTTCCTGAGTGGAGAGTCATGTATGCTGATACCTCTGAACTCCCACTCTAATGCTTTATCCTACAGGAGTCTGCCCAGCGTACCATTATCTCTGAGCAAACTTTCTGATCCTGATTATCATGTATCACATCCATATTACCTCTGATACCGATAGTCTCCCGACTTAACACCTGTACCCAACCCGGGATAAAAGACATGGTGTTAAGACCACAAAATCTATCACGTCTATATTACCTCTGTTGGGTTTTGTCTCAAAATCTATTACTCGTACCACCAGTACATAGAAGAGTAATAGGTCCACCAAAGATTATTCTTGATTATCTTATGTCACGTCCATATTACCTCTGATACCGGTAGTCTCCCGACTTAGCACCTGTACCCAACCTGGGATAAAAGACATGGTGTTAAGACCACAAAACCTATCACGTCCATATTACCTCTGCTGGGGTTTTATTTCGAATTTATTATCCGTACCGCCAGTACACAAAAGGGTAATAGGTCCACAGAAGTTATCCTAATCTATTACTCGCACCATCGGTGTACCAAAGAGTAGTAGGTCCACAAAATATCATTCAAATCTATTTGCTCGTATTTCCAGATACACAAAAGGGCAATAGGTCCATAAAAAGTCCCCCAGTAGGATGTCCTTTATCAAACACAAATGTTGTATTAGGCCCTCTAGTACAAGCACCACAAAATACCACAAATAAAGAATGGAGTGAATGTATTATGTTTATTCAAAATCAGTTACATTCGTAGGACTACATCAGCAGCAATAAAAAAAGAAAGAAAAATCTAGCAATACATAGTTTGGTCAGTTTGACAGCACTTCGCCTTCATTAAAAAGCAGTTTCGTGGCCCTCGAAAGAAGTCATGTTTTACTGCTGAGAAGCAAACAAGGCTGTTGAATCTCTAAGGAGCTACATGAAGAACGACAAATATAGCAGGCTTTTTTCCCCTCCGTATTGTGGATACCTTAGCCCCGTTCTTCCAAAAGACCATACCTTCAAAACAACATCCCTCATGGTGATTTTGCCTACTTGGAGTGCCATGAAAACAGGACTTTCATGATGACGCCTGACCACTGTCCGACTCTCTGGTGTATAAAGGTTCTTCCTACCATCTGGGGAAAACTCTTCTGAAACATAGGGAGTTCTGAGTTGTCTGATGTGTATGCCAAAGTGGCACAGGAAAAACTCTTCCGAAGCATAGGGAGTTCTGAGCTGTTTGATGTGTATGTCAGAATGGTGCATCTTTACTCTATCACCGACACCGGTCCTGGAGAAATTTGCTCGCCGAATCCCTAAAAGGGGGTTTAGCAGTCAGAAGAAAACAACATGTGGCCTAGTTATGAGGGATGCGCATGCAGCTTAAAAACATGAGACGCATGCGGCTCAGTCTTAAAGCACTTATGTGGTTCTGTTATGCAATGTTCATGTGGCTAAGCCATGAGGCATTTATGCGGATCAGTTATGAGATGTTTATGCGGTTTGGTCATGAGGCATCCATGCGGTTCAGCCAAACAGCGCTCATGCGGCTCAGGTATGAGGTATCCATGAATGTCAGTGGCGCTTATGCGGCTCAACCAATACGGCCCCATCATACATAACACATGCAGTCCCATGAGATGGGGGATATGTCGATCATGTCCAAAGCACAGAGGTAATCTTTGACAAGCCCGCGCATAAAATATGCGATATGGCCATTCAAATTTAAGTCATCGCTTTTCCACCGACCTTACCCTTAACGGGGGGTTGCACGTTAGGATGAACGGGAGAAGAGTTTGTAGCTCTCGACGGAGAGGCGAGTCCCTTCCCTTTGGCTGTAGCGCCAGTCGACTTGGAAGCTTTCGGAGCAATGGCTAACCAGGACAGAAAGGATGACGAAGATGATGATGACGAGGAAGAAAAAGTTGAAAATTTTCTCCCTCCTTATGGCCCATATTTATAGCTCTTCAAAGTGGAACTAGATGAACGTCGCGTCGGTTATCGCGACATTAAAGATAATGATGACGCTTGAGGATTATTATCCTTAATAACCGTTATCGCCGTTTCGATTCTCGTATCCATTAAAGATAATGATGACGTTTGGAGATTTTATCCTTAGTAACTGTCAGCTTTATCTCAAAAAAAGAGCCCAAATCCAAAACCAAATCAACGCATTAAATACAACGGTGACACCTAGCAGACAAGATCTTCCTGCGGCACAAGATCTCCCTGCGGCACAAGATCTACCTGCGGCCCAAAAACGTCCCTGCGGCTCAAAATGTCCCTGCTGCAGGACGTCTCTCCTGACTCGAAGATTTTCCTGCGGCTTGACATATGTCCATGCTTCTTATTCAAAGTATTCCAAATTTGTAATTTGAAAACTTTATAGGGGGTCTTGTAGAAGCATGAAAAATATGGGGTTCATGCAGATCACAACTAACCACATGAGTACTCTGGAATAGATTGACCCGCATAAAGAAGAGCCGCATGACAGACTCAGTACGCCCCCTGCGGCCCATCTTCACCAGACTAATTTTTGAGCCCCAGAAAGAATAGTTACTTATGCGGCCAAGCTGATCAACCCTTCTGATAAAGCTGACAAAACTCTATCAAAATTGGCAAAAATGACAGCTCTAATAGCTTTGACAAACTCTGACACTCTGACAAAAAAGAAGATAAGACATGACCAGACTGGACATGGCTATGCGGCCAAAAGGACTGCGACCCGAGCCGCATGACCTTATGCGGCTCAATCTATGTGCTTCATACGGCCAAGGGTAAACTGCAATCTGAGCCGCATGAGCTTTATGCGTCCTAGAATATAGAACCTATGCGGTTCAATAGTTCCCAAGCTACATGCGAACTAAGGGAGACTGCCACATAATTCTTATGCGGCTCAGCATTATCGAACACAGAAAGGCCTATGCGGCTCAAAATGACTCAAGCAGACTGATCCTATCTTACGATGGGACACATGGCAGGCTGACCAAGTCTCAACCACCCAGATTTGCTGCAACAATATCTCAACAAGTCACCAGCTGGCGGACAAAGAGCGGGTCTTTTTGTGCTGTTGTAGCCACGTGGCTACGTGGCCATCTATGCGGCTCAAAACATATATCACTATAAATAGCAGGGTGCCACACCCCTGTAAAAGGCTGGCAACCTACGAAGGGCAATTTCTTCAAGAGCAAGGACCGTGTCAGATAGTCCAAGGAGTAAGGCAGAGTTGCTACACTTTCCCGAGCCTCTATCATCACCCCCAGAATCAAACTAAACAATTGTACTTAGATTGTTTCCTAGGATTTCTTTCTAGGCTTTCTCTTGTACAAGCGAGTTTGCAATCAAATTCAATTCATTTGTAATTTTTCGTGCTTGATATTCAATGGAAAACAGTCACCAAAAATTTGGGGTGGTATATTATGGTTTGTTGTGGTGGCGGTGCCACAGAGGCGGTGGCTCGGCCAGTTAGGGTGATGGTGGTGGTGGTCGAGCTGTGTGGGTGGATGTAGGTAGAGAAGATGGGGGCTGGGTACTGTGGTAGTACAGTAGATGTACGGTGCTGGGTTTGGTTGAGGCGGCTGCACATGAGGGGGAAAGCCACCGGGGAAGGGTCGGGGAGACGGTGGTAGCAGGAGGCTATGGGTTCGACATGGATGAGGGTCAGAACTGGTGGCGATCGTAGTCTGGGCAGGGCAGATGGTCGATCAGTGTTGGCAGTTGGGGAGACATGAAGCATGAAAAATTAGGGTTAGGATTCAAAAACTCCGTATCGTGTCCTGCGTGACACCGAACACTGAGATCAGAATTAGGTTTGTGGTTGGATGGGGATTGTCCCGTGTGTCGAACACGAAGATGGCTGTTTGTACATGTATGGTGGATTTGAAATAGTGGAAAGACACCCGGGGTCGAACCCGAGGCCGACGCGACTGACACAAAGATGATGGACACGGACACGATGTACGACACAATGGTGGTTATGGTGATAATGGGTAATAATGATTGTGGTAGAATAGGTTCGAAGGAGGAGAAAGCTTCTCCTCAAATAGGAAAAGTACTCATAATTAGAATAGGATTAGGATTCCCAATCGATAAATCCTACCATAAATCAAATAAATTTAAAATTAATTTAATCTAATCTCAATCAATAATCGATTACAACTCAAATTTTAAATTAATAGTTAACATTATCAAAATAATTTAAATAATATTTGATACTTATCAAAAATTTAAATTAATAAATTTAAAATAGATCAATCTAATCTCTATCTAATAGTCGATCACACTAATAATATTTAATATCTTCAAAATTAATTTAAATAATATTATACATTTATCAAATAAGTATATTTACATAAATCTAAAATCCTATTTAAAACAATTAGCAAACCTTTTTAATATTCAAAAATACTAATGATTTATCTTTTATAGAAATAGAAAGAATAAATTATTTCCGAAGCACAATAATTAAAGAAAATATTCGAGAAAATATCTAAAATACTAATTTAAAATTTTGGGGGTTTACATTCTACCCACCTTAAAAGAATTTTGTCCTCAAAATTAAAATTTAAGCTCGATCTAGGATTAAACAAAGATAGAAGAATCAAGCTTGTGATATCTTACTGCGATTATTGAAATGAATGATCAAATAAGGAAACAAATGATCAAATAAGGAACAAAATGCATGATCAAATAAGAGTCTGAAAACCATTATCAAATAAGATTACATTAGAAAATGGTCAAACTGGATACAAAATCAAGCAGCCAAATTCGAAAGAAGTCAACGGAGGTGATAAGCCATGTCACGACCCGCACCCTGATTAGGGGCATGAGCACGTGGGTACGTCCAGCCAATGCCGCAGAATCGACGGTAGAACGCTATATAGGTCGTCTACAATATACAACATTTAGACACAATATATAAACCTGTCATCTTTGTACGGAGGTATATAAAGTCGTAACTCAATCACAAGACATTTAAGGAAGATAGCACAAAATATGATAAGATATGATAGAATGATAAATTGGAAATAGATGCAAGATCACAAGACAAGTTTAGAGTTCAAAATATAACACAAGATCCCAAAATATAAAGTATACTACAAGTCTCAATTACTAGCTGGATCGCAGTAGAGTCAAGCCTAACTAGTTTAAGTCTAAGCAGGCGGTGCGTCCTCAATGGGCACCAGCTCCACAAGGATGTCCATGTAGTACTCACCCTCTATGTCAAACCCATAGAAGGTCGAGCAGACAGCCTCTACATCATCTGTAAGCATCAACGGTATTATCCTGTCAGGATATGAGCAAGTACAAATGCTAATAGTAGTTCCATGTGAATTGACAAATTCTATAAGAGACAATTATAATGGAATACAAGATGAAATATCAAGACTGGAATATAAACTCGATATGTAAAACTGGATATCATGTCAGGGTATAAAATACTGGAATGTAGAACAGTACAGGAATATCTGTTGTATAATGTAAACATAAACGGTGCCTTGACATATTAGAGCATTATGTGATCGGCTTGGGTCAAGATCAGGCTGTTCGATTTGACCGGCTATGCACAAGAACAAGCACAGGTAAACTTGGAGATCAGGCCGGCCAAAATGGAAAACTATGCACAAGTAGTACCAGGTCAGGCTATACCCTACGTGTGGTGAGGGTGGAGCTATGCACAAGTAGTAACAGGAATACTGGAGGGATATTTATTACATAACCACTAATAACTCCCCATCCTCGAGTAGTATAATAGATCCGGACATGACACGTCATGACATAGGATTCAAAAGCACGGGGCCAGCCTACTCCCAAATCAGTGTCTATATAAGTACAGGAAACAAGATCGAATAATGCATCCATATACTAGAAAAGTCCAGGAATAACATCTCATGACAGGATCGGACGTATACTAGTCCATGTACCATCATGTCAGAAATCAAGTAAAATACTACAACTGAATCGGATATAGTAGATATTAAGATAATGAAAACTATCAAAGGATGTACTCTCCTGTGGTCCTGAGCTGTCAATAAAAATCGATGCTCAGAGTGGTCACAGACCTAAAGATGAGATATACATGAGTTAATTAGGGTATTACTGTGTGTGACATGATATTCTAGTGTATGCTATGCAAATCTAGGTCAAACTCAGTCATACTAAGTCACACTAGGTCATACTAGGTCATACAAAGTTATACTAAGTCATGGCAAGTCAAACAAAGTCAAACTAGGTCAAGGTAAGTCAAACAAAGTCAAACTAGGTCAAGGTAAGTCAAACTAGGTCAAAGGTTAACCTACAGTTGACTTTTGGTAACTTGTCAACTCTGGTCATCTTCTAGTCCATTCTAGGTCAAATTGGGTCAATGGTTGACTCATAGTTGACTTTTGGTCAACTCTGATCAACTCCTAGTCCAATCTAGGTCCAATATTGACTTACAGTTGACGTTGAGTCAAAACAGTCAACCTTGGTTAAACATGGTCAAATCTAAGTCAAGCATCCTATTCCTAACAATATTACCTACCAAGATACCATATACCTTGCTCCTATTGGTATCCCAATGCCAAACCTTTGTTGGAAGTCAAATACCTAAATCTAGGTAAACATACCTTAATACCCAATACCCATACTTAGATATCTAGTAACTATCTACATACCCCCAAGCTACTAGCTAACCAATAACTTAGATATCTAACCTTAGTTAACTAGGTAAACCCAATGCTTTACCTTGAAGGTAAACTATTACCTTAAGGAAAAAGGTAAATCTAAGATATCCCAAGATACTACTTGGGTATCTCAAGATACCACTCGAACCATATCCTAATATCCTACTCTCTTGATACCCTTAAGATACTATCATACCCACCCTCTAACATATACTAGCTCCCAAGTCATCTAACCAAGATACCAACTTACATAGGATACTCACTCTAACATAGATACTTTCTAGTCTAGGATACATAGGGTATCTAATTACATATCCAAGATACTAGCATATCTATCTAGGATACTATCTTAGATATCCTAAGATACTAGCTAACTCATCTAAAGATACTAACTATCCTAAGATACTCTAATATATACATATACATTATACCCTTCTCCCCCAAAATAGTAGATAACCAAATCAACATATATATAGATATACTATATACACTACCCACGGGATAATATCCTATAATATAGGATACCAACTCTAGCCTATATCCTAATATCCTATCCATCTATGTATTACCCCAATTCTAAGCATTACCTACCAAGGTATCCCAATACCTTGGATACTAGGTAATACCCTTACCCTAATAATATTTACCTTAGGCTAGTAGATAACCCACTAACATAGGCTAATAGATCCTAGATAAACCTTAGACTAGTCTCTAACCATCTATCATAGTATCCTACCAATGCCTTGCTATTACCTTACCCTTACCTTAGGTAATTAATATTACCTTGAAGGTAAACCTATTACCTTGAAGGTAACTCAATACCTTACCTTTTAATTGGGTAAACTCTATTACATTGGTGAAGGTAAACCAATATCCTAAGATATCTCACATTATCTTAGTATCCCAATACTAAGTATCTTAACTCTAAGATATCTAACTTAGGTATCTATATACTAAGATATATAACTCTAACATAGATAGACAACTAACTAACAAACTCTAACTATCATATCAAACCATCTATCTAACATATAATACTAACCATACTCCAGACACTAACTTAAGGTATTCTAACATATATCTAACCACTCACACACACATGGACACAATCATCCTACTCTTAGCACTTGACATCTTGATATTATCTATTACCTAGTTCTAATACCCCATATTTTAGTATCTTGACCAATACCTTATCCTCCCATATACTTATCCAACTAACTCTAATACTAATACTTGATACTAAATAGGATACCTTACTCAAGTCTCAATATTCACTTATCCTTACTCATAATACTTGAGTGCCACGATACCAATATCCTCATGGTACCCAAGTATTACACTAGTACCTTACCCACAACTGTAATACCTTGACACATAACTTATCTATATTTGGCATACTTAATAACCAT